>OX030967.1:4266089-4306089 GCA_943735955.1 Piscicola geometra | reverse complement strand
AAACAAATATGAGTTGCAAAAAAAGAGTTGAGAAAAGGATTATAAAATGAAAGAAAAACGACGAAAAGATGGAAGAATGATTGAAGGAAAAAGAAAGAAATATTATGTTTTCATAGTGAAGTGTAAAAGAAAGGAAGGGATGAAGAAGAGGATCTTGGTGGGAGGTGCAATGGTGGTACCTCAGGAAAGTAGGCGGGGTTGGGCAGTTTGGTGGTGAAGTAGATGTAGAAGCCACTCACCACGTCGCACTCCTTGTCACCTATCATCACCTGTGACGGTGGTGGCGGGTGTGGACTGTGACATTCTGTTCACAACGCTTTTCATCCATCCCCTTTTCTCATCCCTATCCACACCCAATCATCTTCTCACTACTTAGTTTCTTTTCTAGCCCTCTATTCTCCCACCATCTACATCCACCGTCCACATCCCCTATCTTCTCACCATACACAATTCTCTATCTACCCACAATCCACAGCCCACTTCCACACCACCCTCCCACCATCCTTTCACCTTCATCCACCTACCTTCCATACCCTCCTTCTGTCCGATCCCTTCATCATTTCAACCCCATATCTCCACACCCCAGCACTATTCACTCCCTGCACTTTACCCCCCTCCTAACTACGCCACTCCTTCAACCCCTCCACAGCACCTTAAGTCCAGTGCCCATTTTGACGTAATTCTTCTCTAGGACGTTATCCATTGATGGCTCCAATTCTTCCAAGACATTCTCAACCAATAGGGGTTTGCCAAGACTAAGACATTCCTCCAGTTGTTGCCGAAAGTACTTGTGGTTGAAGTTGGTCACCTGGTGTGGGATGGTCAGATATGGATGGATGGTGGGTGAGGTGGGGTGGTGGTGGGTTGAAAGGAGGTTGGTTAAATTGAAATGTTGAGTGGTTTTGAGTGGGGTAAAGTGGAGTGGAGTGGAGTGGAGAGAAGATAAGAGAAGTGGGGTGGAATGGAGTAGTGTGGAGTGGAATGGAGTAGTGTGGAGTGGAGTGGGGTAAAGTGGAGTGGAGTGGGGTAAAGTGGAGTGGAGTGGGGCAAAGTGGAGTGGGGTAAAGTGGAGTGGAGTGGGGCAAAGTGGAGTGGAGTGGGGCAAAGTGGAGTGGAGTGGGGCAAAGTGGAGTGGAGTGGGGTAAACTGGAGTGGAGTGAAGCAAAGTGAAGAGTTTATAAATCAAATGGAGGGCATACTTTGTGTGGGTGAGTGGTAGGGCTATACTTTGTGTGGGTGAGTGGTAGGGCTGAACGAAGCGGGACAAAGAAAGACGGATGTGACAAAGAATACTTTCACAATAGAGCCCCTCTTACCCTCCCCCTAGATTATTTCTTTCTCCCCCCTTCTCATCCGCCTATCAAACCCCACATATAATTTCCTTCTGCTCCCCTCCTCTTCCCACCCACTTACCCACCCACCAGCTCCTACCCCTCACTCACTATCAGATCCCTGCTAGCCTCCAAATTCATCAACCATGCCCTGCCCTGACCCTGAGGGTCTATCAAGAGAGGATATCTGGTAATAATGGTGGTGATACTGATGAAGGTGATGATGATGATGATGATAGTGATGATGATGATGATGATAATGATGATGATAATGATGATAATGATGATGATGATAATGATGATGATGATGAAGATAATGATGATGATGATGATAATGATGATGATGATAATGATGATGATGATGATAATGATGATGATGATGATGATGATGATAGGTACTTTGAAGACTGTGTGACGATGATGCCGTTCTGGGTGGAAAGTTCGTCAGAAGGCAGGCCTGAATGAATGCATTTGTTCCATCTTTCGTGCATGCACTCACCAATCCATCCATGCATTCATCCATCTATGCATTCATCCATCCATGCATTCATCCATCCATGCATCTGTCCATCCATGCATCTATCAATCCATGCATCTATCCATCCAGGCATCTATCCATCCATGCATCTATCCATCCATGCATCTATTCATCCAGGCATCTATCCATCCATGCATCTATCCATCCATGCATCTATCCATCGATTCATGCCATTCATCCATCCAGACACCAACCATCTATCCATGCACGCCCATCCATACATGCACTCCAACCATCAATTCACACCAATCATTCACGCACGCACCCATCCACGCACCCATCCACGCACCCATCCATGCATCCATCCATGCATCCATCCATGCATCCATCCATGCATCCATCCATGCATCCATCCATGCATCCATCTATGCATTCATCCATCCATGCATTCATCCATCCATGCATCTGTCCATCCATGCATCTATCAATCCATGCATCTATCCATCCAGGCATCTATCCATCCATGCATCTATCCATCCATGCATCTATTCATCCAGGCATCTATCCATCCATGCATCTATCCATCCATGCATCTATCCATCGATTCATGCCATTCATCCATCCAGACACCAACCATCTATCCATGCACGCCCATCCATACATGCACTCCAACCATCAATTCACACCAATCATTCACGCACGCACCCATCCACGCACCCATCCACGCACCCATCCACGCACCCATCCATGCATCCATCCATGCATCCATCCATGCATCCTTCCATGCATCCATCCATGCATCCATCCATGCATCCATCCATGCATCCATCCATGCATCCATCCATGCACCACGCATTCACCTTGCAGATTCCACTCGACGACGGTGGTGATGTCGACGAGTGAATTGGTGATGACGAGGTTCGTGGTGTGGGGGATGCTCAGGTCTGACAGGAGAACAAACCAACTGTTCACCAGTTTGGAACGAAACTCTTGGTTGAAAGGACCTTGGGAATTGATGGTTGGTTGGTTGGTTGGTTGGTAGATGGTTGGTGGGTTGTTGGGCGGCTAAGTGGTGGTTTGTTGGGTGGTGGCTTGATGTTGGTTGAGTGGTTAAGTGGTGGTTGGTTGGGTGGTGGCTTGATGGGTAGGTAGTTGCTGTCGTTGTTCTGATTGGTGATTGGAGGGTGGTGAATGGATTGATGGGTGGTTGTGTTTGAGTGAGTGTTCTTGAAATAGATGAAACTTTTGGATGAATAGATGGATGAATGAATGAATGAATGGATGGATGGGTGGGTGGATGGATAGATAGATGATTGAATGAATGAATGGATGGATGGATAGATGGATAGTAAATAAGTAAGAACCGATGTAAGAGAGGAAGCTGGTGAGGATGAAGACATCTCCTGAAAGCCTCTCGATCTCCTGGGCGAACTCCTTACTCTGGTTGGTCCAGCGCACGTGTTCACCTGCCAGGCGAGAGATAAGCACCGAGGCGGTCTCCATCTTCTTCTTGCACGCCATCGCATCGTCCATCAGGCGCTGCTTCTCGCTCTGCGCCGAGTCGTACAACTCTTGCACCTGAGGACGTCGATAAAAGCTCGGTGGCTTACTTGGTTGAGAAATGGGGAAAGATCTCATGCTAAAGCAATTTTTAAAAAAGTATTTAAACCTTATTAAGGTATAAAATACATTTTTCGATTAAAAATAAAAAAGTAAATTGAAAGTAAATTAATGGAGCTGTTAGTTGCATCGATTAAATGGCGACCTTCCTGAGGACAGCCTCCTTCTCATCCAGCTGCGACTGCGCCGAGTCCAACTCTGCAGTCGCCAGCGCCAACTTCGCCTCTGAAACTGCCAAGTTCGCCTGTGTGGTTGGGGTGTTGGTGGTGGTGGTGGTAGTAGTAATAAGCTTCTACCTTTTAGTGTTATTGGGATACTTGGAGGTGGCTGTGGTTGTGTGCCTTTATGCGGTGTGTTCAGTTGCTCTTATAGAATCTTAATTCAATGACTTCATGTCACCATTCATTCATGCTCCCATTCATACTGCCATCCACCCTCTGCCCACCTTGAGCGGCAGAACCTCCCTGTTGACAGCATAAAAAGAACACATGGCTCTGATCCAGGACGCCAAGCCTGCCACGTCTCCACAAACCTATGCGTGCGTGAAATAATGCATGCATGTGTGAATTAATGCATGCATGTGTGAATGATTTCATGGATATGTAGATGCATACATGCATGTGTGAATGAATTCATGGATGTGTATATGCATGCATGCATGTGTGAATGAATGCATGGATAGACGCTTGAGAGGATGGATGAATTGGTCAATAGATAGATGGGTGATAGAATGCATGGATGGATGAGTGAATGGTGGTCTTGAATTATAATTATTTTTATTCTTAAATAATGCTTCTTTAGTTGTACCTTCTTGGCGTTCTCCAGCGTGAAGTCCTCCATGGCGAGGTATGGTTGCAAAAGTTCCACCACCTGGCGACCAAAATGTAATTAAAAGTTTATGAGACATTTAAGGAAACAAGTTGAAAATAGTGAGATGAATGGAGGAATGGTGGTGGGTTGGGAATGGAAAGATGGAGTGATGGTGGTGGGTTTGAAAATTGATTAATAGAGTAATGGTGGTGGTGGATTGAAATGGGAAAATGAAGTGATGGTGGTGGGTTGGTAAAAGAAAGATGGAGTGATGGTGGTGCGTTGGGAATGGAAAGATGGCTTGGAAAAGATCAACAAAAAAGTTACAGACCTCGGCGTTGATGGTGTCTTTGGGGAAGTAGAGAAGAGAGTTGAGGAAGGAAAGGTTGCCCATCAGCTGCGGAGAATGCAACTTTTCAGCATCTCCATTCAACACCATCCTTGCATCCCCTCATCAAACACCACATCATCGAAACGACACCACTTTTCACTTCCACAACACCATTTAAAACTAACAACTCCAGAGTGCATGGGTAGCTTGAAACATCTTCTCAAAAGACCCTCCCTCATACCCACCATTTTTTTGCCACCACAAACCTCTTATCCCTTCCACTTACTTCTCCACCGACAACCCCCTTCCCCTCCACTCTCATTCCCCTTCACCCACCTTGAGCGACTCCAGCCACGATGGTTTGGGACAAGGTCTTTCTGGGTCGGCGACAATATGGTCTAGTTTCTTCTGCAGCAGAATCAGCACACAGTCCATGATGCGCATGATCAAATGGGGTGGTTTGGCCAGTTTTCTGACCGTCGAAATGTGACCTGCTTTAATCGTCTGGGTTGTTGACGAGGGGGGACGAGAGGGTTGGATGAGAATGTGGGGGTGTAAAGTTGCCCTCACCCACCAACCAATCCAAAAACATGCACCACGAATCTATCCATGTCCCACCCATCTATCCACCCATCCATCCACCCATCCATCCACCCATCCATCCACCCATCCATCCACCCATCCATCCATCCACCCATCCATCCATCTACCCATCCATTCATCACACACATCCACACATCCACCCATCACACACATCCATCCATCCATCCACCCATCACACACATCCATCCATCCATCCATCCATCCACCCATCACACACATCCAACCATTCATCCACCCATCCACCCATCTACCCATCCATCTAACCATCCATCTACCCATCCATCTACCCATCCATCTACCCATCCATCTACCCATCCATCTACCCATCCATCTACCCATCCACCTATCACACACATCCACTCATCCATCCACCCATCCATCCATCTACCCATCCATCTACCCATCCACCTATCACACACATCCACTCATCCATCCATCCATCCATCCATTCACCCATCCATCCATCCATCCAACACACTCACCCCCAGAGCAGCTTCAGCCTCTTCCATCGCAGGCCTCGCAAGCTCCAGCTTATCCTCCGCTATCGACTTCTCATGAGCTGATGATGATGATGATTACAATGATGATGATGATGATGATGATGATGATGATGATGATGATGATGATGATGGAGATGATGATGATGATGATGATGTTGATGATGATGATGATGGAGATGATGATGATGATGATGATGATGATGATGATGATAAAGACGATAAAGATGATGACGATAATGATGAAGAATACAATGTAATTAAGAAGCTATACATATGCATGGAAAAGGTTTGGGTGGAGAAGATAAAGTAACGACTGCCCACCTATCTCGTTAACAATCTTCTCAGCCCTCAACTTCACCACCAAGACTCCCTGCTTAACCACCTCTGCCTCTCTCGTGCTCTCTGTCACCTCTGCCAGTACCTTTGTGTGTGTGTGTGTGTGTGTGTGTGTGTATGTGTGTCTGTGTGTGTATGTGTGTGTGTGTGTATGTGTGTGTGTTTTTGTGTGTGTGTTTGTGTGTGTGTGTACTAGAGGTCGGACCGGGTACCCGATCTGACCGGGTACCCGCGGGAACGGGAATGAAAATTAATTTCGGGACGGGAAAAATCGGGAACCGGGAATAGGTTTTCGGGACGGGAACGGGAACGGGAATCAACTTTCAAATCGGGAACGGGAAAAGACGGGAACGGGAATCAACTTTTAAATCAGGAACGGGAAAAACGGGAATGACGGTTATTGGGATTTGATTTTTTAACAATGATTTTTCAGCAAACTTCTAAGTATGGAAATCTTTATTTCATCGATACTCCGTACTTAAAATAAGTATTAAATGCAATAGAAATGTGTAACGAAGCCACCATTGCCAATGTCGAAATCTCCAACACTACATTTGAAGTTGTTATGGTGAGTCCAAAGATTAGGGAGATTAGAACAAATGGGTGATGATGAAAACTTTTCAGATAAAATCAAAATGGTCAGTTATATTATTTTAATTTTATAAATTAATACTTTGCATTTGAATGATTAATTTCCAAATTATTGCTCAGTTGATCATTTCGACAAAAGAAAAGATGCCATTGATCTTATTCATATGGCAGCATGTCTGTTGCATCCCCAGTATGAAAGAATAATAGGAAAAAAGTTTGGGATAGAAGAGAAATAAATACCAAGACTTTCATTAGAGAAAATTTAATTCTATTTTGTACAGCCAGACCAAGCTGCAGTGCCGTTGAAAAAAAACAAATGATGGTTATTTAGACCTATTATGTTTGTTTTTAGAACGTAAAAATTATAATAAAATTATAATACTAACAAATTATACGAATGATTTTATATTTGCAGTTGTGGAGAATAAGAATGTTGTCAAAAAACATATTTCTAACATTATTGATGAATTAATAATAATGAACGAAGAAAAAAATTCAGAAAAGGATGAAGTGTACAAATATTCACAATTACGTCCCAAAAAAATCGAAGATTATAAAGATGTTTTATTTTATTGGAGTAAAATGAGCAATTTTAAAATACAACAAGAAGTAGCCAAAATTTTGTTATATTCCCTGTGAACGGAATTTTTCAATATGTGGTCGTTTAACTTCAGACCCAAAATCATCTAATTTGAAAGCTGAAACTCTTAACGGTTTAACCCGTGTGAAAAGCAATAAAGACTTGATTGAATTACTCAAAAACAATGACTAACTTCAATACTTTCATTTCAATAAATATTTGAAATTTAAATCGTGTTTTTTTTATTTTATTAAAAGAAATATTCTCTGACTTTCAAATAATAAATTGTAAGAAATGTTAGAACTAGCAAGTTTGGGACCAGTGAAAACGGCAGCGAAAATGAATAAAAAAACAAAAAAGTTTCGGGAACGGGTCGGGACCGTGAATCGAGTTGCGGGAACGGGACGGGACGGGAATCAAAATTCTGATGTCCCATCGGGAACGGGACGGGACGGGAAAACAAATTTCGGGAACGGGACGGGACCGGGAATGAAAAATCGTCCATGTCCGACCTCTAGTGTGTACGTATGTGTGTGTGTGTGTGTGTGTATGTGTGTGTGTGTGTGTATGTGTGTGTGTGTGTGTGTGTGTGTGTGTGTGTGTGTGTGTGTGTGTGTGTGTGTGTGTGTGTGTGTGTGTGTGTGTGTGTGTGTGTGTGTGTGTGTGTGTGTGTGTGTGTGTGTGGTACCTTGTCTGCCTTGATGTTCGCGTATCCCAACTCCTTCTCCTTGACGACCAATTCCTTGGTGAGGATGTCGACTGAGAGAGTTGCGTCATCCAGCTTCGACAAGCCTTTGTGGTGGTGGTGGTTGTGATAGTAGTGGTTGTCGCGGTGGCTGATTAGACGAGCAGAGAGAGAGTTTGTGGTTTGTTAGTGGTAGTAGTAGGAAGAATATGTGGCCGTTAAGGTAATAAAAGTAGTTCAAAGAACAAGAAAAGAATTGGCCGAAACAACTTCCAATCTTATGATCCTGACTACCTCTATACCCTCCCCACTGCCTACAACTACCTTCACTGCAACCACCATCATCGTTCCCAGCCCGATGCCATTCAAAACCCCCCCTCACCACGCCACCTCTCACCACGCCACCTCCCACCACGCCACCTCCCGACACTCCACCTCTCACCACGCCACTTCTCACCACGCCACCTCTCACCACGCCACCCCTCACCACGCCACCTCTCACCACGCCACCCCTCACCACGCCACCTCTCACCACGCCACCCCTCACCACGCCACCTCTCACCACGCCACCCCTCACCACGCCACCTCTCACCACGCCACCCCTCACCACGCCACCTCTCACCACGCCACCTCCCGACACGCCACCTCTCACCACGCCACCTCTCACCACGCCACCTCTCACCACGCCACCTCTCACCACGCCACCTCTCACCACGCCACCTCTCACCACGCCACCTCTCACCACGCCACCTCACCACGCCACCTCACCACGCCACCTCTCACCACGCCACCTCTCACCACGCCACCTCTCACCACGCCACCTCTCACCACGCCACCTCTCACCACGCCACCTCTCACCACGCCACCTCTCACCACTCCACCTCTCACCACGCCACCTCTCACCACTCCACCTCTCACCACGCCACCTCTCACCACGCCACCTCTCACCACGCCACCTCTCACCACGCCACCTCACCACGCCACCTCTCACCACGCCACCTCACCACGCCACCTCTCACCACGCCACCTCTCACCACGCCACCTCACCACGCCACCTCTCACCACGCCACCTCTCACCACGCCACCTCTCACCACGCCACCTCTCACCACGCCACCTCTCACCACGCCACCTCTCACCACGCCACCTCACCACGCCACCTCTCACCACGCCACCTCTCACCACGCCACCTCCCGACACGCCACCTCTCACCACGCCACCTCTCACCACGCCACCTCTCACCACGCCACCTCACCACGCCACCTCTCACCACGCCACCTCTCACCACGCCACCTCTCACCACGCCACCTCTCACCACGCCACCTCTCACCACGCCACCTCTCACCACGCCACCTCTCACCACGCCACCTCTCACTACGCCACCTCCCGACACTCCACCTCTCACCACGCCACCTCTCACCACGCCACCTCTCACCACGCCACCTCTCACCACGCCACCTCACCACGCCACCTCACCACGCCACCTCTCACCACGCCACCTCCCGACACGCACCGATCGACATTCGATTCGCCTTCTCCTCAATGGAGGCGAGCCTCTCCCTGTAGCACTGCTTGTACCTGCTCACGAAGTTCAAAAACGACTTCGGTGTCACGTGCGTTTGTCTTCGGAAGCTGAATGGTGGAGGAGGTTCGCTTTCTCGTCATCATCATCGCGGCCATCATCACCACCACCATCGTCACCATCGTCATCACCACCACCATCGTCACATAATCCTCTCAATGAACCACCATCACTGCTTCCAACCAGCAACAGCCATCACCTCAACCAACAAAATGATGCTGATTAAAATATTCATGAGACCATCAAAAAAACACGAAAAAATTATAGCAAAACCAAAATAAAAAAACAACAATAAGAACAAGTAAACTACAACTACTACCAACCTCCACCACAAACCATAAATAAAAAATAAATAAAAATGCACCTTCACTACTACCACGACCAACCACCAAAAAGAACAAACCGCTGGAAGTAGAGACTGCAATTGGCGGACACAGTATTATGCACCTCGCCCATGCTCTTGATCAGGTTCGAACGAATGTTCTTGCGCGTTACGACGATCTCGAGGTCGGAGAGGTAGTGGCTCGATACGGCGTGTAGAGCGTCATCGGGCCAGACCGAGAACCAGTCGATCGTGCAGCCTGATAGCAGGCCTGGGAATTTCAACGAGCGAGAACGGAACTTTGCGCCTACCTGCCGGTGGGGTGTGTTGATTCTTTATCGTGGTTTTAGCTGAAAGAAGATGTCTAGATGCATGTATGCAAGATACATTGGTGGTGAAGGCATGTCATGAATGAAGGGTGAGTGATTTAATATATGCATGGATTAAAGAATGCATGCATGAATAAATAAATAAATGAATGCATAATGACTGGCGAGAAGCAAAGGATGATGTGGAGGTTCTTGCGGGTTCTGGAGAGGAAGTAGTCGGTGAGGTTTTCGTTGGTGGGAGGCACTTTCGGCATTTCCTTCTTCATTATTGGCACCAGACTCTGCAGCAATTCATCCATCTCGTCCTGCATGCATGCATGCATGAGTGAATGGATGAATGCATGAGTGAATGGATGAATGCATGCATGCAAGGATGAATGCATGCACGCAAGGAAGGATGGATGAATGCATGGAAGGATGAATGAATGCATGGAAGGATGAAGGCATGCATAGAAGGATGAATGCACGCATGGAAGGAAGGATGGATGAATGCATGGAAGGATGAATGCATGCATAGAAGGATGAATGCATGCACGCAAGGAAGGATGGATGAATGCGTGCATGAGAAGATGAATAGATGAATGGTTTAATTCAATTGAATTACATAATATTATAGTTATATTATTCTAAACAGACAGCTGCAGCAATACATGCAGGCACCCATCCACCCACCCTGGGAAAGAGACCAGATATCTCTCCAGTGCTGAGGAGGTTGTTGATGTAGTCGAGAAATGCCTCGTCCTTTATCTCGTTGTCAGTGAAGCAGAAACAGTGGCACTTACCCAAGCCCCCTATGCGTCGTCATCATTGTAATTGTCAACGTCATCATCATCATCATCACTGTCAATAACAACATCATCATCATCGTCATCATCAACGCCATTTTCATCTTCATCCTCTTACAATCTTCAATACACTTATTTATAAGTGAAAACAATGAAAAATACATTTGGAAAAATTAAAAAACCCGTAGCCTTGAGAAGGGTTCGAAGGTCGTCCATGAGGTTGGAGACGTTGTAGAGGCGGTTGATGACGATTTGGAAGAAGGCGCAGTCGTAGATGTAGGAGGCCAGCTTCACTGTCGACTTCTTGCCAGACCCTCCCACGCCCACCAACAAGGCGTTGCCTTGGTGTTGTTGCATGCTTGTTGTTGTGTTGCATGGTTGTTGAATAGATGTTGTTGCATGGTTGGTGAATAGATGTTGTTGCATGGTTGTTGAATGGTTGTTGTTGCATGGTTGGTGAAAAGTTTTTTATGGAAAAAGCATGTTGCTATCATCAAAACATATAATGAATTATCGCAAAGACACCCCTCACCCTTCTTCTATTGACCCCCTCAGCTCCTTCCAACCTCCTCCTTCTCCTCCTCTCAAACTCCCCCCCTCCCAACCAACCTCCAGGACTCCTGATGATACGCAGCACCTTGAGGATGTGCACCATGGCGTCTTTGAAGAGCACCATGGAAACAGGGGTGCCCTTCATCGTCTCCAACATGGCCCCCATGAAGTGGCTCAGTCGTTGGTGCACCGCCTCCAGCGATGGCACCCTCTCGTACAGTTTCGGCATACCCCCCTCGTAATCCTCGGGCTCTTCCCCGGTCAGATCGACCTCGTCGCGCATGATGTCGGTGAAGTAGGGCTCTTTGATCGCCTCGGCCAGGCTGTAGTCTTCGATGGCGATTTGATAGACCGTCTCGTTCATTTCATTTTCGAACCACTTCTTGTCATCGAGCGAGACGAAGCGATCGGCGATGACGCGCGTGCACTCGTGCTTCCATAGCGCCATCAGCGTCGCTTCGTTGTCGCACTGACCCGCTTTCACCATCAAAATGCCCTGCCAGATGCGAGAGAGGTCGCGTAGGTTGAAGATGTAGTGGAATTTCGCCGGCGTTGGCAGCATCTTGTTCTTGGTGGCCTGCCAGAGCGAGCGGGTGAGAGGGATCATGTCGTCGATGGTCTCGATGATTTCCTGACTGAAACCCCTTTCGGCGCAAAAGTAGCCCAGAGCGATAGTGCGGAAGATCTTGTTCATCGAATTGATCGAGGGAAGCGTGCAATTGAAGATGGAAAACTGTCGCTTCAGCCGTTGCGGTATGTCGTTCCTGCCTCCGCCTGGGTGGATCATCGCCGCAACCAACTGCATGTCGGCGATCGATGAAAACTCGCCCGGCTTCGATAGATTGTAAAAGCCTTTGCCCTCCATCAACTGGCGCACGATCTCGTTGGTCGGCTGGTCGCCCCAGTCGTTGACCAGAGGCATGTTGATGTCGTCGATGAAAATCGTCATCTTCTTGCCACCGGGAGGTCCATATATCGCTCCGATGCGCTTTTCGACGCAACTCTCGATGGTGGTCTGGAAGATGTTCGGCGTGGTTGCGGAACTGAGGACGATCGACTTGTGCAGGTGTTCCTCCTTGTCGTATTGCGAGAGGAAGCCCTTGATCATCACCGTCTTCGCTGTCCCCTGCTCCCCGATCAGCAGGACCGCCTGGATGGAGCACCAGGCTTCGGTTTTTAAAGTTAACGCAATTCTATGCAAGATACTACCTTTAAATGCAATCAAATATAAATATAGATAAATAAGATACATTGAGTTAATATTTATTTTAATACACTGCAATTGATAAATCACATTATAAATAAATGAAATAATTTTATTTTATAATAAAAAACAGCACAGTTTAAATCAATACAACCATCAAAGTCTCATAAACACTGATTATTAAGCAGCATTCTTTTTACAAGTTTCTAATCAGAAAGACATACAATAAATACAAAGTGACCTTTTTCTGCTTGGCAATCGTCTGCACCAGGAAGCTGGTTCTGACGTTGTCAACATTTGGTATGAGGATGCTAGAGTACTCTGGCACGGTGTCAGTGGGGTAGTGGTAGTCCGGTACCTTCTCTGACCAATGCACCCACTCTCCTGTGTGCGTGTATTGGTTCAATCACTTAGTAGTTGCTTATTCGAAACTAATTAATTGACTCATTAATCATTAATTAACTTAATTAATTAATTTCCTCACCGTTGGAGTCGACGACGTATTCGAAAATTGTTTTATCAGCCGTGAGTTTGGGGTAGGCTAACTTGGAAGGGTGTGCCAGCATGAATTCCTGCAGTTTCAGACGTCCATCCAGCTCCAAGAGGTTCCCGAAACTCCACATGAGGGCGAAGATGAAGAGTTTTTGGAGGTGCATGGGCGAGAGATGGGCCGTGCGGTCAGTTTGCGCCTTGATCAGACCTTCGAGAAGATCACACGCCTGCTTTATCTCCATGCATTGCAGCGTGTCCATCTTCTTCACCAAGTTGACAATGCCGAAGATGACGATGTCCTGGTAGATCTTGTCGAACAGAGGCGCCAGTGCGTCCGCCTCTAGAGCCGACCTGCCCAGCAACCAGCCTTGCAGGATCGGCTTCCAGGTGAGGCAGGAGGAGCTCATGAAGACCATGCCGTTCCTGGAGACTGTGGCCGGCGACGCGTTGTCGATGTTGTGCACTTCGAAGATGATCTTGCAGTTCACCGCCATGGGGATTCGGTCTCCGTTCGCCAGCGTGAGTTTCTTGGTGTCGTCGAGGACAGAATTCAGATTCTCGATCCAGATCGCGTCCACCGGACCATCGAGCACCAGCCACACTGACTCGCTCTTCTTCACCTTCAGCGTTTTTCTCCACAGCGCAGAGAAAACGCCATCGGTCCAGTCATTCGAAGCGACGTCTAGGCGTCCGAACATTTGCGACGCAGTGATCGCCTTGGGGTTCATCCTCATCTCCTTGTGCGGATGGCCGCAGTCGGTCATTGATCGCATCAGCATGTTGATGCAGCAGGTCTTTCCGGCCCCCGATGGACCCAGTGTCATCATGCCATGTCTCACCCTCTGCGTCTCAAACAACTGGAGCAGTTTCAGATTCCACGCGGGGTAGTTGATAAGTTTGAAAGCGCTAGTGTTGCTGGAGATGGCGGCCTGGAGCTGCTTGTAAACGACCGGAGTGGTTTGGATGCCAGGGAAGAGGTCTTCGATCAGACTGAGCAACAGTGGCTCGTCCTCATCGACCAGTTTCGAGATGTTCAGGTCCTTCAACACCTTCATCACGATCAGCGCCTCCGGCTCGTCCAGACTGGTCTTCTTCACAGTTCCCAGCGTCCGAAGCACCGAGAGGATGTTACGCAGGCCAAAGTCGTAGTGCACCTGTTTCGACAGCTGCTCCTCGCACAACTTGTACAAGACGAAAAACTTCTGCGAAAGCTCCACGTTCTCCAGGAAGCCATTGCTTGCCATCTTGATCCTGATGATGATCATGCGGTCTGGAACCATCATGGCGACAGTTCTGAACATCACTTTGAGGTTCTCTGGCAGTTCCTGTCTGCCAGCGTAACCTGGATTCATGGTCAGAAAAATTCCGAACTCAGGGTTCATATTGACGGTCTCGCCGTCTGAGAATAGGAAGTTCTTTTTCTTGTTCTTCTTCGCCATCAGCACGATCGATATTTGCTGAGCGGCCACCGAGAGGACTGGCAAGTCGATGCGGTTGAACTCATCGAAACACCCCCACGATCCTGACTGGGCCAGACCCTTGAAGATCCTGCCCAGGCCTCTGAAGTCCATTTGATCTGAGCAATTGAACACCACCACGTACTTGCCCAACGCCTTGCCCATGTCTTTGACAGTTTCAGTCTTTCCTGTGCCAGCGGGACCAGCAGGGGCAGCTCCCATTGACATGCCCAACGACTGAGCCATTGTGATGTAGCAGCGGTCGGTCAAGGGCGTGATCACCAGACGGTCTTGACAGCCGATGAACTCGTTCTGGTAGATGTTGATGACGTCGGTGATGTTGCATTGGGTCCTGTCTTCCTCGTCGTAGAAGTAGAACCTGCTCTGTTTCAGCCACTCAAAGTCGTTGGGAGACTTGACGTGCAGCTTGACCAGGTCGTCGAAGATGTCTTTCTGGTGCAGGTGGATGGTGATCAGCGTCTCGAACTTGACCACCTCGTACTTGGAGAGCGGCTTGGTGGTCTGTTCGATGAAGGTGTTCAGAATGGCGAGGAATTTCTTGGCGGTTTCCTGCATGATGGCCTTGTTGTACTTGCTCGAGATGATCGCTTCCTCGGCGTCACTCGTCCACGAGAACTGCAGAGCCAGCAAGCCCACTTGCGCTATCGAGTCGTAGAGGAAGTTCAAGAGGTTAAAGTCTTCTTCCTTGATCTGCATACTCGCCACTCTGATGATGTTGTGCAGCGACTTTTGTTGAACCGTCAACAATTCACCGAGCCACGTCTCGACATTGCCTATCGCCTTGAGAGTCCCCTCCAGCGGAATCTTTTCTCCCTCTCGCGAGATGGCAGCCAACATGTGGTCGTAGTCTCGCGGACTGAACTCCAGCTCATCGATGTTTTCTGCGATGCTCGACAGATGGGGCTGGATGGTGTGGCAATCACTCGCCTGACCCAGGATCTCCAGAAGGACTGGATCAGACACGAAGTAGAACCTCGGGAAAATGGCTCTCTTGCACTCCAAGTAGCCAGTCAGCGACTTCTGGCAGAGTTCCAACTGCTCGAACAGATGGGGCAACATGTGGCCGAGCAGGTCATCACCCACACATGTGTTGACGATGTTCATTTCGTCGTGCGCTTTCTGCATGATGCGCACCCAGCCCTTGTCGATGTCACTGAACCTCTTCGCCTCGGCTGGCAACTGCTTCGCTATGTCGCCACCCACGAAGACCGCCTCGAGATAGATCCAGAGATTCTGCACCAACAAGAGTTTTTCGATGATGTCCAGCGTGAGGGAGAGTTTGACGATCCACTCCTGGATCGACTTGCGGTAGGGCACGTTGTAGCGGTTCGTCAGCAGGTAGTTCAACACCATGAGACTGTCCTCCAACTTCGAAGTCGCCTCGATGATGTCACTCGTCTTCAGCATCAACTCACCCCTCGTCTTGAAGGATGCGAACACGAATCTCTGGTTCGACCACTCTTCAATCACCGTCTTCAGTTTCGACTCAATATCTTTCTCCTTGACGGACGATATGCACGCGTCTTCGATCTCGTCGCTGTACTCCAGCAATGGCGCCTTCATGAGGTCTCGCAAACGGAAACTATTGCACTTTACATCGAGCGGCGTCTTGGTGATTTCGGAGATTTTGTCCCAGTGGCGCAGCTCCATCGTCTTGCTGGCCATCAGCTCGAGGAGAGGACAAGTCTCGCTGAAGTCGCCAAGCTTCTTGTTCAAGTCGTGGTATGCCTGCCACTCAGAGAGCTTCTTGGGCAGTTTCTTGAAGCGGTTCTTGAACTCGGTGAGGTCGTTGACGATCGTTTCGATGTTGACGTCGGACCAGAGGAGGTCGTAGTAGCCGTCAATCGTCTCGTTCACGGCGTTGTAGAGACTGTACAGCTTCTTGAGCAGTTTGATCTCCTTGTTGTACTGGTTCAGCATGGGCTGCTCGGTGACAGGAAGGCCGAAAAGTTGTTCGCCACCGGAGCACGTCTGGTACGTCCTTGCTAGACCATCGATCAGCGAAACAAAGTAGTTGAGTCTCTCACTCGCCTCGGCTGGCTCAAGACCCGGAACGGTGGGACCCGACTCGACATAGGCCTGGTTGAACTCTTCGATCTGGATGGACAGACCTGCCGACGAGGTGATCAACTCATCTTTGAATTTGGGAGCGACGATGTGCAGGTTTTCCAGGGTCTCCTTGTGCTGCTGCAGCAGGTTTCGGAACTTGTACCTGAGCGTGTCCACCCAGTTGAGTTCGTCTTGCGGTATTTCGTACTGGTACTTGGCGAGGAGTGAGTAGGCCTCCTCGATGGGAATGATGTTCATGTCGAGTTCGATCTGCTTCTCGAGGATGTTGTCCAGGCAGATCATCAGTAGACGAATGTCCTCCAGATCTCGCAGGTTTCTGGAGAGGGATTGCGACTGCTCGTCCATGAAGGCGAGCATCTCGTTGAGAAGGACCTTGTACTTGACGTTCAGCATGCGACAGATGCCGGCCTTCCAGCGGTAGATGTACTTCTTTATCTCGTTCGTCAACTCGGTCGAGTCGAGCAGGAACGGTCCGACAATGGTCGTCTCTGGCAAGTCATCGGTCTCCTCTTCCAGCTTGTCGAACCTGCTCAGTTCGGCGATGAACTCGGACATTTGAGGGTCGGTCTTCATGAAGTACTCCAGATAGCTCTCGATCGAAGAGTCCCACAGGAAACTGAAGGTGGAAAACCTGGAAAGCTTGGCGGAAATGTCGGTGCTGAGGGTGTTGAGGGAGTTGTTGAGGATGCTGAGAAGACTCTGTATCTCCTTGTTGTCGCTGATGATGCCGTAGAAGACGTCTCTGGACTCGTAAGTGACTGGCGGAGTGGCGAAGTCATTGGGGTTTTCAGCGTGGTTGGCGCTTTTCAGTCCCTTGCAGCGCTTCTCCTTCAACGAAATGCCCGTTTTGTTCTTCAACTTGAGACGTTTCGTCATCCACGGCATGACGCTCTCCTGGCTCCAGAGCGGGATGTGGTTGAATATCTGCAGGATCATCTCGTTGCCATGCGACAGACTCTCCTGCAATTCATCGACGCTGGGATTCAGGATGATGACGTTGGCCTGGAGCGTCAGGGTCGAGTGGATGAGCGGCATGTGTGAGTCTTTGACGTCGACAAACAACAGTCTTTTGCGGATGGCATCAGCGGTCGACTTCATCGTCTTGAAGAAGCAATCGGTGAACCTCGTGTTCAGCGTCGAGTAGAACTCCTTCAACTTATCAGCGAAGATGTTCAGTTCATGGTCGATCTCCAGCGGACTTAGTGGATTCTCTGGGTTTTCCAGGTTCTCCAGGTCCATTTCGGCCTCGAAGTGTTTTTTGTCTTGCTCCACGTACAGACACTTGTACAGCATCCTCAGTGTACGTTCGACCACGTCGTTACAGATGCTCTTGATCGTCTGCTGGATGTTCAGACTTGCCAGCGACAACTTCACTGCGTTCTCTTGCGTCTGCTTCTCCAGCTCTTCCATGTACTGCGTCAGAGTCCACGCCTGCCAAGAAACGCATAATCATTAATGATAATATCTATAATATTATTGTAATTAATAAATGTTATAATTATTACTTCTATTAATGATAAAATGGTTGTTAATGGATGTTAATAAATCAGATTTATTAATTTCTTATCTACAAATAGCAACACCTTAAAACGACTAAATGCACTGAAAAAGAAGCAGGCATCATCACTCACTCACCTGTACGATGTCAATGTCAAAGAGAAGACTGGAAGAGATCGAGTCGAAAACGCTGTCAATCCTCCTCTCCTTCAAGACGGCCAGCGTGTCGATGAAGAGTTCCAGGTCATCCAGCTCTCGGATCATCATGGGGCAGTAGGTGGAGAGGCCTGCAGACGTCCAGGAGAGCGTCCTCATAGCGTAGCCGAGGAGGTAGTCGATGCGGTTGAAGCTGCTGGTGAAGAGGTTGTTGAACGCCTCGCTGGGTTTTTTCTTCAGCGACTTGCTTCGATTCAAGATCACATGCAGTAGGTACTTGTTCTGTTTGACGTCGTGTTCGGAGAAGAGAAGGACTTTAGCCTTGTGCGGCACGTCAAGGTTCAACTTGATCATGCTGTTTGCCTCCTCGAAGACTTGAAGCACCACAGGGTCAAGGTTGACGAAGGGCTCAGCGGTGTCCTCGTGTCTGACGAGGGGGGGCACTTGTAGGAGGTCTCGCAGCGACTCTACCGAGTGGAACCACGTGTGGTGGTAGATCATCTCGAACTCGACCAACACTTGTTGGATCACGTTGTAGTTGTAGATTATGCGTTTGGTCGTCTTGTCGCTCATGATGCTCATGTTACTGGTGAAGTAGTGGATGGGATTCTCGATTTTTTTACTCAGCACGCGCACCCAGCAGATCTTGCCGATGATGGGCGAGGCGTCATTGTGGATGGGCGGGTCGAGGTAGTTGTTCAAGTAGACGTTTTTAATGTCTTCCAGTTCTTTGCCGTACTGTCGGAAAAGCACTTCAAACTTGGAAGAACAGTCTAGTTTCGGAATGGCCAGCTGCTGGAACCTTTCGACGTATTTAAGAGCGGGAAGTGTGGCGTTGATCTTGGAAAGGCCGGTGTTCATGAAGTTGAATAGAGTGGTCTCAATGTCGTTCAGCGTCTTATTAAACGCCGCAAAATCATTTTCGAAATCTGGTTTCCTGAGCTCTAGCACATCATAGGTCTTCATCATGAGACCGTTGAAGAGCGTCTGCAGCTTGATGGAGATCGGGTCGATCCCGTCGATGAGGCACGTCTTCAGGATCGAATACACCTCCATGCAGTCTAATATAAACTTGATTTTTTTCAGACGACGGCAGAACGCGTCGAACTTTCCGAAAATGCACTGCTCCGAAAAGTCGAATTGAATCCCGCCTGGAACCTGCGCCATGTTGTTCCGGGTCCAGCGGTAGGCGTCCTTGTAGGCGGCCCTCAAATCCATGCAGTCGGTGATCTTGGCGATGATTTCTTTGCGCGGCTGGTGCCAAATGCGTTCTTTACCGTGGTTGGTGAGGTAGACCCTGCAGATGATCAGCATTTGGTTGGTGACCTTCAGGAGAAGGCCTGTCGCCTTGGCGCTGTTGTTGTAGTAGCGGGAGATGGTGAAGATGATGCGGATGGAATTCATGAGAATCTGCAGCGAATTCACCATGCTTACAGGGTCTCCGTGATAGAGCGCCTTGCAGTACTTTTCGAGCGTGTACAGGTAGGTGACATTATCCCTCGCCTCGTTCGCCACGTCTGTCAGCTTGTCATTCGCCTGGAACCACACTTTCAGCACCCGTGACTTGCTGATGTTGAGGATCTGGATGGCCATTCTGCATTCATGGCCCCTGATCTCTTCCAGGATGGAGTTGTACTTGATGTTCAAGTGTCGCCAGTACTCCAGTTCCACCAGGGGACCCTCGTTGTCCTTGTCTACTCGCAATTCACTACTCGTCATCAACGTCTGTGTGTGTGTAAGCGTGTGTGTGTGTGTGTTTGTTTGTGTGTGTGTGTGTGTGTGTGTGTGTGTTTGTGTGTGTGTGTGTGTGTGTGTGTGTGTGTGTGTGTGTGTGTGTGTGTGTGTGTGTGTGTGTGTGTGTGTGTGTGTGTGTGTGTGTGTGTGTGTGTGTGTGTGTGTGTGTGTGTGTGTGTGTGTGTGTGTGCGTGTGTTCTCCACCAGCACACCTGGGTGATGATACTGCACCAACGCAGGATGGTCGACTCGACAGACTTGCACACTGCTTCATTGTACGCCAGTTGCACGCACTGTTGTGCACGCTTCACATCCTTAAGGTTGATGTCTGAGGCGAACTGTGGCAGTGTTACCACTCCTTTGACACTCTCGTTCGCAGCTGAAAGAAAAAAAGATTTAAATAAATAAATAAATATGTCTGATTTATTCTCAACTTTTTAATTGTTCTAATTTGTAGAAAAAATTAAATTTATAAGTATAAAAAAAAGTACCTAAATAAGGAGAAAATTTTTTATTCTATAATTTTAATTTCTTTCTAAAAACCTTTAATTAATTTCTTCTCGTTTTAAAATTCGCTTAAAAAGCCATAATGTGGGTGAGGGTGTGGATAGAATTCAATTTTGGAGGCTGTAACTTTTGAATGAGCGAGTGAAGTTGAAGAAGTAGTCGACGAATGACTGCATGGCCTTCTTGCCAGAGGGAGACCTCGTCAGGTTGCCCCACGTTGCCTCGTTGTTGGCGCGCTGGAAAAACTGGTTGAACACCTTGGTGGTGGTGATAATGATGATGGTGATGATGATGATGATGATGATGGTGGTAATGATGGTGTTGACGATGATGATGATGGTGTTGACGATGATGATGATGATACCTTCATGAGGATGTTGTGAGATTCTTCGAGAATTCCGTGTTGGCGTGCGTTGAAAGAGCCCCTGATCAAGGTCTGTTCCGTTGGAGGGGGAGGAGGGAAGAGGGTGCATGGAGGAGGTTGATGAGGTGGAGGAAGAAGATGAAGGAGGATTGATGGAAGAGGATGTGAGGAGGTGAATGAGAATGAAAGAAACAAAAGACGAGTATATAATATATACTATATATATTACAATTAAATATATATTGTGCATTTAATAATCAAATTCATAACATCACATCCATCTACACACACACGCACAAACACAAAGAAACACACACGCACAGTCATATTTCCGGCATTAAGTTCCACATCCTTTCGTTCCTTCATGAAGTAGAAGCAGTTGTCTCTGAGGGGGAAGTCGTAACCAGTGGTGACCTTCACCTTGGCGTCGTCAGAGTTCGAGGCAGACGAGTAAAGGGTGCCGAGGCGGGAAGTTGAGACGCCTTCTGTGGATGGGATGGTTGGTGGGGATGGGTTGGGTTGGGATGGTTGGTGGGTGGGTTGAGATGGTTGGTGGGGATGGGTTGGGATGGTTGGTGGGAATGGGTTGGGATGGTTGGTGGGAATGGGTTGGGATGGTTGGTGGGGATGGGTTGGGATGGTTGGTGGGGATGGGTTGGGATGGTTGGTGGGAATGGGTTGGGATGGTTGGTGGGAATGGGTTGGGATGGTTGGTGGGTGGGTTGGGATGGTTGGTGGGTGGGTTGGGATGGTTGGTGGGAATGGGTTGGGATGGTTGGTGGGGATGGGTTGGGATGGTTGGTGGGGATGAGTTGGGATGGTTGGTGGGTGGGCGGGGTATGTCGTGGGTGGGTGATGAATGGTGGGTGGGGGTTGGATGGGTTCAAAGACTTAAGAGTAAATAAAATAGGGTTTGGAGATTTGATGGTTAGTTTGGACAGAGCTTGGTTTCAAATTTCGCAGACATATTAACTAAATGTATTTTTAAAAATAATTTAAACTGTTTAAAATATTGGAAAGAAAAATTAAAAATCAAAATATGTGCCACTAAATCGTTTTCAATAGAGCGCTTCAGAATTGAGGCTTTTAGTAGTACCATTGAGAACGATTTGATGGAAGAACATAATGGTGCTACATCCCGTCTTGCTCAAGAATGACAGAAGAGTGTCTATCGACTGTGGTTTGAGCATCAAGAAATTTATTATTAGGATAAAAACCAATAAATTAAGCGCTAAAAACCACAGATTTAATATTTATTAATAATAATTATGACATTTTTAAAAATTCACATTATTTCTATGGAATTCTTAATCGTAATAGAAACGCATTAACGGATAATGATTAACGATTAACGCATCAACCTTTTGTGACTCGACTATGCTCTCGATCAACTTCTGGGTGGTCAGATCGAAATACCTGGCGACGATTTCAAACATGTAGTGGTGCACATCCACTAGCAGAGCCATCCGACTCTCCTGTAATAGTTTGAACTTTTCCTGCAACAATTTAAATAGGAATTAATGTTATACTATATTATAGTATTATTTATTATTATAAATTTATTATTATTATCGTTATAGTAACTATAAGGATTATAGTTTCACAAGATTTGGGTTTACGCCACGTCTAATAATATTCGTCGCTGTATTCAATACAATACAAATTGTATTACAATACAGTGTATTGTAATACAATTTGTATTGTATTGTTTGAGAGTTTTAAAAGCTATGTGTGTCAAATGCTTTTCTTGCTAAGTGTTTCGAGTAGGAATACGAACTCTTTGGGCTTTTGTCAGGTCAGCCATGCTCTTAGGAGCGAATCTTGACCGTGTAGGTAGTTTCGACAGTTTCAGTGCTTGCTTCATTGCTATTTTATTTTTTTAATCTACAAATTCACTTTTTTAATTAAATAGATTAAGTTTTAAATTGTCAAAAATAAATTTAATCGCTTTCCAATAATCAGAAAGTTGACAGCTAAAAGTTGGAAAACTTTTGAAACAGACAACGGTTTAAAGTTGTTTCATATGACAACCACTAAATATTCACAATAAACTAAAATATTTGAATTAAATTTTTGTAAATTCAAATTTATGAATAATTAAATTTAATGAAAATATTAGTTTAAAAATCTTTGCACACGATAAAATAAATATATTTTATTTGAAAAGGAAACTTTAAAGAGTAATCTCGAGTTGAGAATTTATTGAAGATAGACACAAACAAGATTTATATATGAGTATTCTCACCAGACCTTGTGAGAGTTGTTAGAGTCACTCGGAAGAAGGCAAAGATGGAGTTGCAAGATTCGCCAGAGAAGCCCTCCATCTCTCAGGCCTCCCAGGCCGTCAACAACAGCGTTCTGAACAGCAACAACAGCACCGAAAAAGACGACGAAGATCTCAGCGTGCCCAGGGCGGCTCTGAACAAGATGATCAAAGAGCTTCTTCCTAGCGTCAGGGTGGCGAATGAGGCTCGGGAACTGGTGCTCAACTGCTGCACCGAGTTCATCCACTTTGTTGCCACTGAAGCCAACGAAATCTGCAACAAGCAGCAGAAGAAAACCATCTCGCACGAGCATGTCTACGATGGTATTGTATTCCTTACCTTCTTCTCTTTTATTTTAACTCACAATAACAATCAATTTACACATTTTAAATAATTGTCTATAATTAAAAATTAGTTTCATTTAAAAATTGCTTTATAAAGTGAACATTATGATCACCCTAGCACTCAGTAAACTGGGCTTCCAGCGCTACAAAGAAGCCACATTGTCAGTCATCGACGAAACTAAAAACGTCGCTTGGAACAAGAGACAGAAGAAATCGAAAATCGAAAATTCAGGAATTCCCGAAGAGCAACTCAACCAGATCCAACAAGACCTCTTTGCCAAGGTATCATCATCATCATCATCATCATCATCATTATCATCATTGAAAATTACATATGTTCATACTTACAAACCACCTCAACACTCACTTAATTTTACAAATAATTATTCCAAAATATAAAAATCCTCCCTTGCCAATAACCATTCATCATCATCAATCACCACCCTCATCACCACCATCAACCATCATCATCACCACCATCAACCATCATCATCATCACCACCACCATCCACAGGCGCGACAGGAGTTGGCAGTGCTGGAGCAGCAGGAGTGGCAGGAGATGCAGATGAAGCTGACGCAGCAAGAGCAGCTGCTGCAGGGAGCTACAAGCAAGGAGGATGATGACTACAACGACTATGACTCTTGATGTGTGCTGATGATGATGATGTGTTTGTGTAGTTATGGTGATGTTTATTTGTGTGTGGTTATGATTATGATGATGATGCGTGTGTGGTGGTGATTATGCGTGTGGTGGTGATTCTGATGATGCGGGTGTTGTAATGATTATGATGATGCAGGTGTGTGTTCCAATGATGATGATGATGGTGGTGTAGTTGTTTTAATAATGATGCAGTGCTGATGATGATGGTTTTGATGTGATCGTAGTAATAGTGATAATGATATTTGTTAAGTAGTAGTGATGATGATGATGATAGTGATGATGATAGTTCTAGGTAGTTTTCAAAAGTAGACTTCTATTAAAATAAAGCATTTCTCTGTATCTTTTTATCAAAACCTTTTCATCCATGATTAATGATTGATAAAGTTCAAAAGAAGCGGGCGATTAACACAATATCATCATAAAAACGTCATCAGCGCATGATTACATGATTAAGCGCTTAATTAATTTGGTTTAATTAATTAGGATTAATTTAATAAGAGGGACATGAAATTGACAACCATGACACAACACTAAGACAGACTGTTGTGATCGACATAACTACTAATAGCAACTCTAGATTCAGTGTGCAATAAATTAAAAAGGTGGTAGTGTTAGTAGTAGTAGTAGTAGTAGTAGTAGTAGTAGTAGTAGTAGTAGTAGTAGTAGTAGTAGTAGTAGTAGTAGTAGTAGTAGTAGTAGTAGTAGTAGTAGTAGTAGTAGTAGTAGTAGTAGTAGTAGTAGGAGTAGTAGTAGTAGTAGTAGTAGTAGTAGTAGTAGAGGTAGTAGTAGTAGTAGTAGTAGTAGTAGTAGTAGTAGTAGTAGTAGTAGTAGATAAGAAGTTGATGGAAGGGGGGCAAATAGGACACAGAAACAATAACACAGGGAAGGGTGGAAGGAATGAGACGGTGTAACAATTGAGGATGCAGTAGTGGTGGGTTAGTGGTGGTGGTGGTTGGAAAGGTATTGGAAGTAAGGTGTGGCTTAGGTAGGTAGTTGGGTGAGGTACGGTTGGTATACTTTGGTAAGTGTGTGTCATTTGTGTTGGTGGGTGTAGCGTGGATTGATTAGTGTGGTGTGGGTAGGAAGCAAAGTGCGGTTGGTGTTGTGGTATGGTTGAGGTGGGCAAGTAGTTAGACGTGGTTGGTGTGGGCAGGTGAATGTGGTGGGTGAGGTGAACGGTGAAAGTGATGCAAGAGCCCACAAACAGAGACTCTGGTTAGGAAGCCATTTCGAAAGCAATGAAAAGTGAAATTAGCAAATAAGAAATTGAAATTGGAAAATGACTGGCGAGCCAACAATTTGGAAATGCAATCAAAAGAGCAAGGATTGATAATAATAATAAATAATAATAATAAATTAAAATAATAATAAATAATGATAATAATAATGGTCATCATTATCATCATCATGAACGGGTTTAACAATTAGATAATAGTACATAACATCACTTAAAAACTAAAATAACCTCAGATAAAGAGCAACAAAACGGAAAGACAACAACACAAAATTGCAACAAAACAAATTACAACAACAAACTACAACAAAAAATAAATACAAAAACACCACAACACAAAGATCGAGACAGACACGCCACACCAAGCAAATAAGCGGCAAACAACAAGAAAGATTACACTGTTCTTCTTCTGTGAGCCATCTCCATGAAGTACATCGGCTTGGAAGAGCTAAGATACATGAAGAGGAGGAGGAGGAGGAGGAGGAGGAGGAGGAGGAGGAGGAGGAGGAGGAGGAGGAGGAGGAGGAGGAGGAGGAGGAGGAGGAGGAGGAGGAATGGGAGGAAGAAGAGGAGGAGAAAGAAAAGGAGGAGGAGGAGAAGGAAGAAGGAGAAGAGAAAGAGGAAGAAGAAGAGGAAGAGGAGGAAGAAGGAAGAAGAAAATAAAAGAAGGAGGTGGAGGAAGAGAAGAGGAAAAGAAAGAAAAAGAGAGAGATGGAGGGGATGAAAAAAGAGAGATAATTGAGAAGGAAATATGAGATTAGACCTCATTAAAGCAAACAATAAACGAATAAAACCATGTGACCAAGCGAGCAGACATTTCAATTGTTCCAGGGAGACAAATCATAATACTAGTAATAATAAAAAAAATATTTAAATAATTATTTTAGTTATTGTTACTAATAAAAAAAATACTAATTAAATAGAAAAAGATAGAGAAAAATTAAATAGGAATAATGCAAATAAAATCAAAATAAAATCAAAATAATAATATTGATAATGAGATGAAAGAATGGCAGCGGCACAAGAGCGAACAACTAAGTAGCAATGTTTAAGAGAGTTGCATATAAATTAAAACTACTGGGATCATCATCATCATCCTATCCATCATCATCCTCATCCTCATCATCATCATCATCATCATCATCATTCATCATCATCATCATTCATCATCGTACTCCTTCTTGAGCATTTCAGCCTTGTGTGACGTCATGTGGGAGCCTCTGTTGCGCTTGAAGAATCCACACTGTGGTGATGATGATGACGATAATGATGATGATGATGACGATGGTGATGATGACGATGGTGATAATGATAATGCGGTAGTGATGATAATGATGCGATAATATTGATAATGATCATAATGATTCAAAAATCCAACCCCAAACCCCTCAAAAATGTTCATAATCATCTATATATTATCCTCCCACCCCTACCACCACTACCACCACAACAACCCCCACTCCCACCAGCACCACAACGACCACCACCCACACCAACACAACCATAACAACCACCCCCCCCCAGCATCACCACAACAACAACCACCACCACAACAACCACCCACCACCCACACCAGCACCACTCCCACCCATTCACCTTCCAGAGGAGTATGATAAGCGCCAGCAACAGTAACACGCCCACCAACACAGCCAACAACACCACCCACCAAGCCACGCCCTTGCTCTCAGTAAACTCCGGTTGGACCGACGTCATAATCTGGGATGGAGGAGAAGGTGGTGGGAGGATGGGGGTCGTGGGTGAAAGGGGGCGGGTGGTGAAAGAGATGGGTGAGTGGAGGTTGTGTAAATGAAAGTGGAAGTAGTAAATGAAGAGACAACTTCCAGAGTCCATTTCACCATGCACCACCATGCACCCTCGAAGCACCCCCATGCACCAAAATTCCTTCAACACATCCCCATTCACATCAACACCACCATGCCCCCATCTCCCTCCCCAATACACTACCCACTAGAGGTCGGACATGGACGATTTTTCATTCCCGGTCCCGTCCCGTTCCCGAAATTTGTTTTCCCGTCCCGTCCCGTTCCCGATGGGACATCAGAATTTTGATTCCCGTCCCGTCCCGTTCCCGAAATTTTTTTTTCCCGTCCCGACCCGTTCCCGAAAGTTTTTTGTTTTATTATTCATTTTCGCTGCCGTTTTCACTGGTCCCAAACTTGCTAGTTCTAAAAATTTTTTACATTTATTATTTGAAAGTCAGAGAATATTTCTTTTAATAAAATAAAAAAACACGATTTAAATTTCAATATTTATTGAAATGAAAGTATTGTTTTTGAGTAATTCAATCAAGTCTTTATTGCTTTTCACACGGGTTAAACCGTTGAGAGTTTCAGCTTTCAAATGAGATGATTTTGGGTCTGAAGTTAAACGACCACATATTGAAAAATTCTGTTCACAGCGAATATAACAAAATTTTGGCTACTTCTTGTTGTATTTTAAAATTGCTCATTTTACTCCAATAAAATAAAACATCTTTATAATTTTCAATTTTTTTGGGACGTAATTGTGAGTATTTGTTCAATTCATCCTCTTCTGAATTTTTTTCTTTGTTCATTATTAATAATTTTTCAATAATGTTAGAAATATTTTTTTAAACAACATTCTTATTCTCCACAACTGCAAATATAAAATCATTCGTATAATTTGATAGTATAATAATTTTATTATAATTTTTACATTATAAAAACAAACATAATAGGTCTAAATAACCATCATTTGTTTTTTTTCTCAAAGGCACTGCAGCTTGGTCTGGCTGTAAAAAATAGAATTAAATTTTCTCTAATGAAAGTCTTGGTATTTATTTCTTTTCTATCCCAAACTTTTTGCCTATTATTCTTTCATACTGGGGATGCAACAGACATGCTGTCATATGAATAAGATCAATGGCATCTTTTCTTTTGTCGAAATGATCAACTGAGCAATCATTTGGAAATTAATCATTCAAATTCAAAGTATTAATTTATAAAATTAAAATTATATAACTGACCATTTTGATTTCATCTGAAAAGTTTTCATCATCACCCATTTGTTCTAATCTCCCTAATCTTTGGACTCACCATAACAACTTCAAATGTAGTGTTGGAGATTTTGATATTGGCAATGGTGGCTTCGTTATATATTTCCATTGCATTTAATACTTATTTTAAATACGGAGTATCGATGAAATAAAGATTTCCATACTTAGAAGTTTGCTGAAAAATCATTGTTAAAGAATCCAATCCCAATAACTGTTATTCCCGTTTTTCCCGTTCCCGATTTAAAAGTTGATTCCCGTTCCCGTCTTTTCCCGTTCCCGATTTGAATGTTGATTCCCGTTCCCGTTCCCGTCCCGAAAACCTATTCCCAGTTCCCGACTTTTCCCGTCCCGAAATTAATTTTCATTCCCGTTCCCGCGGGAGTCCCGCGGGTACCCGGTCAGATCGGGTACCCGGTCCCCCCTCTACTACCCCCCTCCCTCCCAATGCACCACCACCATGCACCCCCACAATGCAAACCACCATGCACCCCCACAATGCAAACCACCATGCACCCCCCTCCCCCCCCCCAAAGGCACACCTTAAGGACATCATTTGCAGTGTCGGTCTGTTCGATATTGAGACTCGGGTCGATGGTGACTTGCGCCTTCGAGTGGATCTCCACCCTGTCGTACTTCTGAAACTCCTGTGGGGTGGTTGTTGGTGGGGTGGTTGGTTGTGGGGTGGTTGGTGGTGGGGTGGTTGGTGGTGGGGTGGTTGGTTGTGGGGTGGTTGGTGGTGGGGTGGTTGGTGGTGGGGTGGTTGTTTGTGGGGTGGTTGCTTGTGGGGTGGTTGTTGGTGGGGTGGTTGTTGGTGGGGTGGTTGGTGGTGGGTGGTTTTTTGTGGGGTGGTTGTTGGTGGGGTGGTTGTTGGTGGGGTGGTTGTTGGTGGGGTGGTTGTTGGTGGGGTGGTTGTTGGTGGGGTGGTTGCTTGTGGGGTGGTTGGAGGTGGGGTGGTTGCTTGTGGGGTGGTTGTTGGTGGGGTGGTTGTTGCTTGTGGGGTGGTTGCTTGTGGGGTGGTTGTTGGTGGGGAGGTTGTGTGGGGTGGTTGATGGTGGAGTGGTTGTTGGTGGTTGGTTGTGGGGTGGTTGGTGGGGGTGTTGGTGGGGGTGTTGGTGGGGGTTGTGTGGTTGGTTGTGTGTGGTTGTTGGTGGGATGGTTGTTGGTGGAGTGGTTGTTGGTGGGGTGGTTGTTGGTGGAGTGGTTGTTGGTGGGGTGGTTGCTTGTGGGGTGGTTGCTTGTGGGGTGGTTGTTGGTGGGGTGGTTGGTGGTGGGGTGGTTGGTGGTGGGGTGGTTTTTTGTGAGGTGGTTGTTGGTGGGGTGGTTGTTGGTGGGATGGTTGCTTGTGGGGTGGTTGGTGGTGGGGTGGTTGCTTGTGGGGTAATTGTTGGTGGGGTGGTTGCTTGTGGGGTAGTTGGTGGTGGGGTGGTTGCTTGTGGGGTGGTTGTTGGTGGGGTGGTTGTTGCTTGTGGGGTGGTTGTTGGTGGGGTGGTTGCTTGTGGGGTGGTTGATGGTGGAGTGGTTGTTGGTGGTTGGTTGTAAGGTGGTTGGTGGGGGTTGTGTGGTTGGTTGTGTGTGGTTGTTGGTGGGATGGTTGTTGGTGGAGTGGTTGTTGGTGGGGTGGTTGTTGGTGGAGTGGTTGTTGGTGGGGTGGTTGCTTGTGGGGTGGTTGCTTGTGGGGTGGTTGCTTGTGGGGTGGTTGTTGGTGGGGGTTGTGGGGTTGGTTGTAGGGTTGGTTTGTGTGGTTGGTTTGTGTGGTTGGTTTGTGTTGTTGGTTTGTATGGTTGGTTGTGCGTGGTTATTGGTGGGGGTTGTGTGGTTGGTTTGTGTGGTTGTTGGTGAGGGTGGTTAGTTGTGTGGTTGGTTGTGCGTGGTTGTTGGTGGGGGTTGTGTGGTTGGTTTGTGTGGTTGGTTGTGTGGCAGGTTTGTGTGATTTTGTGTGGTTTGGTGCTTTTCCAACCCCATATTCTCTTATCAGCAATGCACCCTTATCCAACAACTCCCATCCCCTCACCCTCCCTCCATCCATCCAAGCATCCACTCTCATCCCCCTACACCCATTCATCCACCCACCCAGCCACTCACCCTCCTCCTATCAACCCCCCAACCACCCCCTCTGACTTACCTGAAGAAACGTAGAATTCCACAACCTTGACCTGATTATGATGACGATACTATGACCTTGTTTCAGTTCTTCAAGATCACAACTTATCACGTGACACTTGGCTGAGTCATCCTCGCAGTCCTTGAGGGGTGGGTAGGTGGGTGGGTGGAGTGGATGATGGGTGGGATGGATGAGGAGATGGTGGGTGGGTGGGTCAGACGATGAGTGGGTGGGTTAGACGGTGGGGGGCGTAGATAGTGGGTCAACATCATCCTCATCATCACCACCACCGCCACTATTATCATCATCATCACCACCACCACCATCATCACCACCATCATCACCACCACCACCATCATCGTCATCACCAGTTTCTTGACGGAGGACCCTGTAAAGGAGATAGCTGCAGTCTTTGGCTCTGTACTCCTTCTCATTCTCGCGGCACCAGCACCCTCCTTGACAACATCATCATCAGCACCCCCCTCCTTGACAGCATCATCATCAGCACCGCCATCTCTGACAGCGCCATAATCTGGCTTGCTCTTTAGTGAACCCTCTGACGACGCAGGATCGAATCGCTTTTTGGTCTGAAGGTGTTGATGATGATGATGGTAGTGGTGATGATGATGATGGTGATGGTGATGATGATGATGGTGATGATGATGATGATGATGGTGGTGATGATGATGATGATGATGGTGGTGATAATGGTCATGATGGTGAAGGTGTAGATGATGATGATTTTGAGTGACGGTGTTGATGATAGTGATGATGATGATGATTATGATGGTGGTAATGATGATGAAGTGAGTGTTTATGATGATGGTAATGATGATGATAATAATGATGATCCTGATAGTGATGGCAAGAAAGCAATTTAAGCGTGTTAATGGGTTGAAGGAGTGGTGGTGGTGGTGGCATCGTCGTATTGAGTGAAGCGGTGGTGAAGAGTTGGTGTGGTTAGCGCGAAATGAAGATGGTTGGCGGGAAGTGGGGGTGGTTTTTGGCGGGAAGTGGTGGTGGTTTTTGGCGGGAAGTGATGGTCGTTTTTGGCGGGAAGTGGTGGTGGTTTTTGGCGGGAAGTGGATAGTTGATAAGCTCTTGCGAAATCTAGATATTTTGAAGCAACATTTAATCAAGAGAGACACTTTAAAGGTCGAAGCATTAAAGCACACTTAGTACAGAATCAGCGAGAGACGCTGATTGGTGGTCGCAAGAAAGGTTGATTTTGATTGGATGAAAAAAGCTAATGATTCCTATTATAGCCCTATTGTTTTGTTAGTGCTACCTATGTTCTTATTATGTTTATTATTATTATTTTCATTATTATTATTGTCGTTATTATTATTATTCTTCTTATTATTAAAATGATTTTTATTCTTATAAAGCATCACCTGTAGACTTTTTGAATAATCGACCTTGGAGCATAATTAAGAAGTGATGACGATGATGATGATGATGATGATAATGATGAGGATGAGATAAAGATGCAACCTAGTAAATATACCGTTGTTATCAGCATATCATCATATTCGTTACCTGTCTTCACCACCACAACCATCATCATCAACATCCTCATTATCATCAATATCATCATCATCATCATCATCATCATCATCATCATCATCATCATCATCATCATCATCATCATCATCATTATCATCATCATCATCATCATCATCATCATCCTCATTATCATCAATATCATCATCATCATCATCATCATTATCATCATCATCATCATCATTATCATCATCATCATCATGAGTACCTTAACGCCAAGAGGGTTGACGATGGCAGAGTCATAGGTGCACTCTGCTCCAGCACCCTCCTGGTGTGTGTGTGTGTGTGTGTGTGGATGTGTGTGTGTGTGTGTGGATGCGTGTGTGGATGTGTGTGTGTGTGTGTGTGTGTGTGTGTGGATGTGTGCGTGTTTGTGTATGTGTGTGTGTGGATGTGTGCGTGTGTGTGTATGTGTGTGTGTGTGTGTGTGTGTGTGTGTGGGTGTGTGTGTGTGTGGGTGGTTTGTGTGTGTGGGTGGTTTGTGTGTGTGGATGTGTTCTAAAATGAAATTGTGATGTGGTTGTGGTCTGGACCATTGGTGAGCAGAACCTTGTAGTGTGACGTGAATCGGTTTGTGGTGTGGTCGATTGGTGTGGTAAAGAGAGCTAATCCCATTACCCACCTTCTTTCCATTCACCCTTCCATAACGCCTCAACTCCCATTTCCCCTCCTTCCAAAAACCCATCCACTCACTCTCCTCTCCCATCCCTCCCTCCTCTCCCTCCCTCCCTCCAACCCCCATTCTCCGCCAACCCACCAACCCACCCTTCCCTCCCTCCAACCCCCCATTCCCCACCCCACCGCCTCACCAACCCACCACACCCACCTCGCCTCCTTCTCCCTCCACCAACACTCGATCCATCAGATACAGCAGGTGTTTGCCACTAGCGTGTCTGCTATGCAGCTCATACGGCCACCATATCAGCACCGTTGAACTCTTCACCGCCGCCTTGCCTATGTTCTTGATCTGCGTGTGTGTGTGTTTTTGTGTGTCTGTGTGTGTGTTTGTGTGTGTGTTTGTGTATGTGTGTGTGTATGTGTGTGTGTATGTGTGTGTGTGTGTTTGTGTGCGTGTAAAATTAAAGGTAGTGAAAATTATTTAATTGTGCACCTCCACTGCCCCGTTTGAACTCAACAAACACCCCCTAACAAACCCACCCTCATCGGCACAGTGTGTCCCATGTCACGTGTGTGCAGCGTGATGTTGGTGAACGTTGGTGTGGCTTAAATACCCCCCCCCCCCTTCCAAACTAAAAAAACATCTCTAAAATCCACCCCCCCTATCTGGTCTACATGCCCACCCGACGCCCACACCTCATAGCGGTGTTTGACTTCTGATCCAATGTCCTCCTCCCAATGAACGGCACTCTCTCCCTTCACCTCGCCACTGTAGAAGACACCCTCAGGCTCGGACCTCCTTGAGAGGGGAGGGTTGGTTGGGATAGGGTTGGGTTGGGGTTGGTTGGGTTAGGGTTGGGTTGGTAGGGTTAGGGTTTGGTTGGGATTGGTTGGGTTAGGGTTGGGTTGGGGTTGGATTGGTAGGGTTAGGGTTTGGTTGGGATTGGTTGGGTTAGGGTTGGGTTAGGGTTGGGTTAGGGTTGGTTGGGTTAGGATTGGGTTAGGGTTGGTTGGGATAGAGTTGGTTGTGTTAGGGTTGGGTTAGGGTTGGATTAGGATTGGGTTAGGGTTGGTTGGGTTGGTTGGGTTAGGATTGGATTAGGATTGGGTTAGGGTTGGTTGGGTTGGGGTTGGATGAGGGTTGAACGTTATTTGGGGGTTGAAGGTTGGAGGGCGGGGAGTGAAGGAAGGATTGGTTGGGTGGGGAATGAGGGAAGGATTGGTTGGGTGGGGAGTGAGGGAAAGATTGGTTGGGTGGGGAGTGAGGGAAGGATTGGTTGGACGGGGAGTGAGGGAAGGATTGGTTGGACGGGGAGTGAGGGAAAGATTGGTTGGGTGGAGAGTGAGGGAAGGATTGGTTGGGTGGGGAGTGAGGGAAGGATTGGTTGGGTGGGGAGTGAAGGAAGGATTGGTTGGGCGGGGAGTGAGGGAAGGATTGGTTGGGTGGGGAGTGAGGGAAGAATTGGTTGGGCGGGGAGTGAGGGAAGGATTGGTTGGGTGGGGAGTGAGGGAAGAATTGGTTGGGCGGGGAGTGAGGGAAGGATTGGTTGGGTGGGGAGTGAGGGAAAGATTGGTTGGGTGGGGAGTGAGGGAAGGATTGGTTGGGTGGGGAGTGAGGGAAGGATTGGTTGGGCGGGGAGTGGGGGAAGGATTGGTTGGGTGGGGAGTGAGGGAAGGATTGGTTGGGTGGGGAGTGGGGGAAGGATTGGTTGGGTGGGGAGTGAGGGAAGGATTGGGTGGGTGGGGAGTGAGGGAAGAATTGGTTGGGTGGGGAGTGAGGGAAAGATTGGTTGGGTGGAGAGTGAGGGAAGGATTGGTTGGGTGGGGAGTGAGGGAAGGATTGGTTGGGTGGGGAGTGAAGGAAGGATTGGTTGGGTGGGGAGTGAGGGAAGAATTGGTTGGGCGGGGAGTGAGGGAAGGATTGGTTGGGTGGGGAGTGAAGGAAGGATTGGTTGGGCGGGGAGTGAGGGAAGGATTGGTTGGGTGGGGAGTGAGGGAAGAATTGGTTGGGCGGGGAGTGAGGGAAGGATTGGTTGGGTGGGGAGTGAGGGAAGGATTGGTTGGGTGGGGAGTGAGAGAAGGATTGGTTGGGTGGGGAGTGAGGGAAGAATTGGTTGGATGGGGAGTGAGGGAAGGATTGGTTGGGTGGGGAGTGAGGGAAGGATTGGTTGGGTGGGGAGTAAGGGAAGGATTGGTTGGGTGGGGAGTGAGGGAAGAATTGGTTGGGTGGGTGAGTGAGGGAAGGATTGGTTGGGTGGGGAGTGAGGGAAGGATTGGTTGGGTGGGGAGTGAAGGAAGGATTGGTTGGGCGGGGAGTGAGGGAAGGATTGGTTGGGTGGGGAGTGAGGGAAGAATTGGTTGGGCGGGGAGTGAGGGAAGGATTGGTTGGGTGGGGAGTGAGGGAAGGATTGGTTGGGTGGGGAGTGAGAGAAGGATTGGTTGGGTGGGGAGTGAGGGAAGAATTGGTTGGGTGGGGAGTGAGGGAAGGATTGGTTGGGTGGGGAGTGAGGGAAGGATTGGTTGGGTGGGGAGTGGGGGAAGGATTGGTTGGGTGGGGAGTGAGGGAAGGATTGGTTGGGTGGGGAGTGAGGGAAGAATTGGTTGGGTGGGGAGTGAGGGAAAGATTGGTTGGGTGGAGAGTGAGGGAAGGATTGGTTGGGTGGGGAGTGAGGGAAGAATTGGTTGGGCGGGGAGTGAGGGAAGGATTGGTTGGGTGGGGAGTGAGGGAAAGATTGGTTGGGTGGGGAGTGAGGGAAGGATTGGTTGGGTGGGGAGTGAGGGAAGGATTGGTTGGGCGGGGAGTGGGGGAAGGATTGGTTGGGTGGGGAGTGAGGGAAGGATTGGTTGGGTGGGGAGTGGGGGAAGGATTGGTTGGGTGGGGAGTGAGGGAAGGATTGGTTGGGTGGAGAGTGAGGGAAGGATTGGTTGGGTGGGGAGTGAGGGAAGAATTGGTTGGGCGGGGAGTGAGGGAAGGATTGGTTGGGTGGGGAGTGAGGGAAAGATTGGTTGGGTGGGGAGTGAGGGAAGGATTGGTTGGGTGGGGAGTGAGGGAAGGATTGGTTGGGCGGGGAGTGGGGGAAGGATTGGTTGGGTGGGGAGTGAGGGAAGGATTGGTTGGGTGGGGAGTGGGGGAAGGATTGGTTGGGTGGGGAGTGAGGGAAGGATTGGGTGGGTGGGGAGTGAGGGAAGAATTGGTTGGGTGGGGAGTGGGGGAAGGATTGGTTGGGTGGGGAGTGAGGGAAGGATTGGTTGGGTGGGGAGTGGGGGAAGGATTGGTTGGGTGGGGAGTGAGGGAAGAATTGGTTGGGCGGGGAGTGAGGGAAGGATTGGTTGGGTGGGGAGTGAGGGAAAGATTGGTTGGGTGGGGAGTGAGGGAAGGATTGGTTGGGTGGGGAGTGAGGGAAGGATTGGTTGGGCGGGGAGTGGGGGAAGGATTGGTTGGGTGGGGAGTGAGGGAAGGATTGGTTGGGTGGGGAGTGGGGGAAGGATTGGTTGGGTGGGGAGTGAGGGAAGGATTGGGTGGGTGGGGAGTGAGGGAAGAATTGGTTGGGTGGGGAGTGGGGGAAGGATTGGTTGGGTGGGGAGTGAGGGAAGGATTGGTTGGGTGGGGAGTGGGGGAAGGATTGGTTGGGTGGGGAGTGAGGGAAGGATTGGTTGGGTGGGGAGTGAGGGAAGAATTGGTTGGGCGGGGAGTGAGGGAAGGATTGGTTGGGTGGGGAGTGAAGGAAGGATTGGTTGGGCGGGGAGTGAGGGAAGGATTGGTTGGGTGGGGAGTGAGGGAAGAATTGGTTGGGCGGGGAGTGAGGGAAGGATTGGTTGGGTGGGGAGTGAGGGAAGGATTGGTTGGGTGGGGAGTGAGAGAAGGATTGGTTGGGTGGGGAGTGAGGGAAGAATTGGTTGGGTGGGGAGTGAGGGAAGGATTGGTTGGGTGGGGAGTGAGGGAAGGATTGGTTGGGTGGGGAGTGAGGGAAGGATTGGTTGGGTGGGGAGTGAGGGAAGAATTGGTTGGGTGGGGTGAGTGAGGGAAGGATTGGTTGGGTGGGGAGTGAGGGAAGGATTGGTTGGGCGGGGAGTGAGGGAAGGATTGGTTGGGTGGGGAGTGAGGGAAGGATTGGTTGGGTGGGGAGTGAGGGAAGGATTGGTTGGGTGGGGAGTGAGGGAAGGATTGGTTGGGTGGGGAGTGAGGGAAGAATTGGTTGGGTGGGGTGAGTGAGGGAAGGATTGGTTGGGTGGGGAGTGAGGGAAGGATTGGTTGGGCGGGGAGTGGGGGAAGGATTGGTTGGGTTGGGAGTGAGGGAAGGATTGGTTGGGTGGGGAGTGAGGGAAGGATTGGTTGGGTGGGGAGTGAGGGAAGGATTGGTTGGGCGGGGAGTGAGGGAAGAATTGGTTGGGTGGGGTGAGTGAGGGAAGGATTGGTTGGGTGGGGAGTGAGGGAAGAATTGGTTGGGTGGGGTGAGTGAGGGAAGGATTGGTTGGGTGGGGTGAGTGAGGGAAGGATTGGTTGGGTGGGGTGAGTGAGGGAAGGATTGGTTGGGTGGGGTGAGTGAGGGAAGGATTGGTTGGGTGGGGAGTGAGGGAAGAATTGGTTGGGTGGGGAGTGAGGGAAGGATTGGTTGGGTGGGGTGAGTGAGGGAAGGATTGGTTGGGTGGGGTGAGTGAGGTTTGGTGAGTTGTTTGGGTTGTTTGGAGTAAGTAAAAGTGGAAGTGGAGAAGAAGGAGAAAGAAGAAGATAAAGGAAGACAACAGGGGTGTTGAGGGTGGGAAAGTTTAAAAGGGAAAAGAATTAGTTTTAAAGAGGGTATTTGGAGATTCAGCAAACTGCATGAAGCCGTATAAAATAAAATAAATCACAATACAAAGACGATTACTAATAAACCACACCACCCTCCACCACCCTCAACACCATCTCCACCACCCTCCAACACTCCCCTTCCACCCTCAACTCCCTCTCCACCACCCTCCACCACTCCCCCTCAACCATCCTCCACTTCCCTCAACCACCCTCCACCACCCTCACCCTCTGATGAGCAAGTCTGTCTCCACCTTGATCTCCAACTTCAACTCCACTCTGTCATCCTTCTCATCCTTCTCCACACTCGTCCTATCCTCATGATGATGACGATGATGATGATGACGATGATGATAATGATGATGATGATAATGATGATGATAATGATGATTGAGATGAGTATCCTTGTGATTATGATGATGATCATGGAGCAAAAGACAAGAAGCAGAGTTGTAGGTGGCATCCCCATCAACAACCCCTTACCATCACAATCATCCCCATAAACCACTACCCCAACCAAATCCCTCTCAACAAACCACCACTACCACCACCATACCAACCCCAACAAACCACCACTACCACCATACCACCAACAAACCACCACTACCACCATACCACCACCACCAACAAACCACCACTACCACCATACCACCACCACCAACAAACCACCACTACCACCATACCACCACCACCAACAAACCACCAACATACCAACTCCAACAAACCAACACTACCACTACCACCACCAACAAACCACCACTACCAACCCCAACAAACCACCCCACCACCCCACTCCACCACCGACGTGTTAACGTGCAGGACGATGGACACGGGTTGTTTGGAGGGCGTTGCCTTTTCGGTGTTTAGTCTGATGCCAAATCTTCTGCGGGCCCCCTTGCCAGGCAGGGGGTTGTCGATGCTGCAGACCAGAGGGTCTTGTGTGGCGTCACATGTTATTTCGCTGTCCTGTGTTGTTGTTGGTGAGGGTTGTGGTTGTTGGTGTGGTTTTGTGGGCTGTCAGTTGTGTGGTGGTATTGTTGGTGGTGTGTGAGTGTGTTTTTGCTTGTGTAGTGCTGGGTAATGGCTTGTATTGTGGGTGATAAGAGGTTTTTAAAAGTAACGGTTGTTACCCCCCCCCCCCCCCCCCACAACAAACACACCTCCCCAAACACAAATAACCCTTCCCCACAAACCGCAAAAGAACCCACCCACAACCCCCTTCCAAGAACCCAAGAACCCTCTCCTGACCCACCCCCCCCAAAACCACGCCCACCTCGATATTCAGGCCGGTATAGACGATCTGATTGGGCAGGCGGAGGTAGAGGGTGCACTCATGCGCGTCCTCACCTGCATTGGACACCTCCACCTCCAAGATGGCCTCCCTCTCAATGCCCACCCTCAGTCGGTACATGCCCCCCTCCTCTTTCCTGCCATGGTGGGTGGGGGTGAGGGTGGGTGGGAGGAAGAAGGGTGGGTGGGTGGTGAGAGTGGGTGGGGGGAAGGTGGGTGGGTAGAAGGGTGGGTTGAGGAGTATGTGGATGAAGAGAAATATGTGGGTGGGTGGAAGGTTGAGGATGGGAGTGACAAAAGGTGGGTGGGTGGAAGATCAGGGTGCAAAAGTATGGGTGGGTAGAAAAAAAGAAGTGAGATTGGGGATGGTGTCTTTTTCAGAGTAGTAACGGAAATATACATTGATTCATACATACATTTAAAGATCCCTCCACTCATCCATTCTTCTATCACCCATTCACCCATCCATCCATCCATCCATCCATCCACCCTTCTATCACCCATTCACCCATCCATCCATCCATCCACCCTTCTATCACCAACCCACCCATCCATCTACCCAGCAATGCACCCATTCACCCATCCATCCATCCATCCACCCTTCTATCACCCATTCACCCATCCATCCATCCATCCACCCTTCTATCACCAACCCACCCATCCATCCACCCTTCTATCACCCATTCACCCATCTATCTTGTTCAGAGAAAGAGTCGCCTGAAGTTTGAGATCGCTGTTGCACACACCATCCTCGCCACAGTTCTTCTTGAATGAGACCTGTGGTGAGTGAATGGATGGATGAATGAATGAAGGGGTGGGTGAATGGATGGATGGATGAGGGGTGAGTGAATGGATGATTGGATGAGGGGTGGGTGAATGGATGGATGAATGAAGGGGTGAGTGAATGGATGGATGGATGAGGGGTGGGTGAATGGATGGATGAATGAAGGGGTGGGTGAATGGATGAATGAATGAAGGGGTGAGTGAATGGATGGATGGATGAGGGGTGGGTGAATGGATGGATGAATGAAGGGGTGGGTGAATGGATGAATGAATGAGGGATGGGTGAATCGATGGATGAGGGGTGAGTGAATGGATGGATGAGGGGTGGGTGAGTGGATGAATGAATGGGTAGTGAATGGGTAGTGATTGGCAAAACAGCAA
>OX030967.1:4251089-4256089 GCA_943735955.1 Piscicola geometra | reverse complement strand
CTTGGTATCCGAAATAAGATCCGGTAGGTCCATTTTTCAAAATTGGAGCATAAGTATCAATATTGAAAGCAGATATTAAAGAAAATTGAGCTGAAAGTATGAAAATTATAAAATTTAGAAAATCCCCATTTAAAGACATTGCAAACACGTTCACTTAAATTTCACCTAAAATTAATCAGCTAGTGCGCGAACTCTTGATATATAGTCTTGAATTTGATTAGGGCTCGGTAAATTTATTTTACAAATTTTTTGATTTTCAAAAAGTATTTTATTAAGTTTTTAAGTTAATTTTTGTTCTAATTTTAATTCAACAATAATTTTTCTTACATTTAGTATTCACTTTTAGCTTGTTAGAAGTTTTAGTTGTTCTCGGTAAATTTCTTTAATACCAATTCGTAATTATCTTTCATACTGCTATGGAAAATGATTTATCATCAACGAGTTTTATTCCAGCTATCTACGACATTTTGAAATGGTAAATTAAAATATTTTCACTTATATTGTATCGACGCGTCGAATACAAAAGAGATTTAATCTTGAATAAAACTTGCAATCCCAATTTTTTTTATTAAAATAATAATACAAAAACACACAAAAATAATTATATAAAAAATCAACGCAACCATGACAGTTTGGAAAAGGAGCCACAGGAACTGACGGTGAAGATCAACGAACTAAAGTCCCAGCTGCAGAGGACCAGGGAGGTGGTTGAGTCTCTGAAGGGCATTGACCTCACCAAGGAAGACCAGCAGAAACACATCGACGTGCTCAGACGCCAACTACAAGCCAAGACTGACCTCTTGCGAAAATATAAGAACTTTCACCACTTTGATCTAGAAAAAAATAACTGATGTTTCAATGAAATAGTTTGATATGTAATAAAACGAAAATGCCATTTTCATCATTTATTCGTCAATTTTTATTGACAAACAAAATTCAATAAAATGACCTAACGACAAATGCATAGTGATTTTCAAGTGCCAAAATACCGAAGTCTCTTTTTATCTACTGTCGCGTGTTTATCTGCTCCGTCCAGACGTTCAAAGCCTTCACAATGAAGTAGAGAGTCCAATAGTCTCTGATGAACCCCTTATGGCCATGAACTCATCATAAATACAATAAAAAAATTAATAATACACATTTTTCTATATGTATAATTTATAAAAGTTAATAAATTGATTAGCAAAAAGAATCTAGTCTGATTAGTAGTCATAAATCAAGCAGTCAACGAGCGTCTCAATTGACGATAAGCCAGATGGTTTTATCAAATGGCTTGAAATTCTCCGCGACAACGCCACTCCAAAGCGCCCACTTTCCGCGAGAATCGTCTCTTGTCTTGTACATTCATTTGTGACTTTATCATTCGGGTGTGCAGTCCCCTGACTTGAAGTAGTTCTTGAAATGACTGCCCTTGAACAAAACAACACAATGGTGTGTTGTAACCATGCAACCACAGGTCCATGGTTGTAACTAACTTACGTGTGTTTTCAAATAAATAATTTCCAAAAAAATAAAAATAGTTTTTAATTCTTTCTCGTTTGGTCGTTTACTCCATCCCTCCATCACTCTACGTACAATAACGGTTTACCGTTTATCATCATTATCACCATCATCAGCAGTAGCCTGTTCGGATGGTTGAGTACCTATGCAAGGTTCTGTATTGATGGATTACTTTAAACCTATGGACTTCTTTATATAGGTCAATACTAAGAAGTCCGTGCTTAAGCCTCATCATCATCATCAATATTATTATCCCTCTGAAACACCCAAGATCCAATTAGTGAAGAGGTGTTTCTTTTGATTTTGATTGTGCACCCAAGCTCACACATACACACACGCACACCCAAGCTCTCTCTCACACACACACACACACACACACCCAAGCTCACAAACACACACACAAATCGATTTTTAGCTTCAATCCCTGGGATGGAGTGACGAAAAGAGAAATTAATCATTTTATATTATATATTGAAGAATAAAAGCTGATTTATTGGATAGAGAGAGAATAAGAAAAAAGGAAGAAAATAGAAGTGAGAGAGAGAGAGAGTGAAGAAAGAGTGAGTGTTTAAAAGACATTGCCACAATAAAGAGAACAGAGTGGCGATGGTGTGGCTGGTTGTGATAATGATGATAAAGATGTTGATGGTGATGACGATTATGTCAACTGAGGATTTAAGTTGATTCAAATTTGACAGTTTTAATAGAGCTTTAATAATTGAATAACTTTCCAATGACCTCCTTCAATTATCCAATCAATTAGTTCAAGTTGGTTGAATAGTCAGATTTTAAAGTTCATAACTCCGTTCAATATATCAGTGTTCAAACCCCTTCAGTGTTCAAGAAAGGTTCACTTTCAAAATTATTCAATCTAATTTACTTAATTTTGCCCATTAAAGTTTAATTGAATAACTCAATTTAGTTATAAATTGAATTATAAATTTACTTCGGCTGCTTCTATTATAAGTTGCAACTGCAAATTTTTTCCACACCACCCTTTCCAATGCATCCACACACCTCCTCCTTGACCTTTTCTCGGTCTTCTTCCTTTCCCGTTGCCTCCATCTCCAACATTTTCCTCTCGATATAGCTCACCTCCCTTCCATCTTTGCACGCTTCCAAACCATCTCAAGCGTGTTTCCTTCCCCTTGTCACCAAAACATCTTACCTACGCTGTCTCTCGAGATGCTTATATTAGAATCCAATTATTATTAGAATAATTAGATCTAATATATTAGAATCTAATTATTATGATAATAATTAGATCTAATATATTAGAATCTAATTATCATAATAATAATTAGATATAATATAAGCATTTTTTCTCTTCTTTTTAGTCACTAACAACCAAAATCTGGAAAAATTTGCTTCTTAGAAATTAAATTTAATTCAATTAATCTTATTAAATTTTGTTTGTTTATTTATTTCAAAAATACCTTAATAAAGTTGTGTAGTGAGTCATGTATAGCATGGAATGTCTTAAAAAAGCAATTGTTTCACGCTACAAAAATATAATGACCTCGCAATCAATACCAGGGTAGGCAATTAAAGTCACACCAGAGAAATAATAATAATAATAATTCTAAAAATAAAAAAGTGATTAAACAAAGATTAATAAAAAGTTGGAAATCTAAAACACATTTAGAGACCTAAGAGAGCTTTTAACCCAATGTAATTAGCACTCCTCCAATTATCGATTAATCATGGATGGTTACTGGCCCAAAATCAAATCCCGGGTACCCTATTCTTTTTGTGCTTAAATACGCATTTCAATTTAAGTGCGCTTTTTACGCTTTAGCGTTTAATTATTTCTTAATATGCCCTTTTAAACAGGGCATATTGTATTTTTAGGACTTTAATTTACTTCATATAATAAATTATATACCCCATATAAAAAAAAATTAATAAAAAAATTAATAAAATTTTTTTATAAAGTAAAGAATGCCGAAAACATCGGTATAATTTACGTTAGTTAAAGTAGGTCTATTGGAGGAGCAACAATGGCTTTCCAACGAGCCATTCACCCTTGCGCCGCTCTCTTGTTCCTTACAAACAAAAGACTTTTTATTGGGACAATTATGAGGATAATTAGGATGTAAATCATAAAATGATGATAATAAGGATAATAATATTAATGATAATAATAATAATGACAACAATATTAATGATAATAATAATAATGATAATAATAATAACGATGATAATATTTATAATAGTGGTGATGATGATAATGATGAGCATTATTGTAGTGGCGTGTAACCCGTAAGATCTTTAAGACCATTTAGACTGAAAATTTTAATTTGTACCATTTATCTATCAATTTTTTCATCTACCCATGCATACATGCATTCCCCTACCAATTCATTCATGCATGCATGCTTTCATCCATCCATTCACCATTCTTCCTCCCATCCACTAATCCATCCATATATCCATCCTTTTCTTTTTCACATTATCCAGCAATCCAGGTGAAAAGCATGTACTTTAACTTTTAAGAGTGTAAATCATATACATATACAGTATATGTAGCTCTGCATGCAAATACAGCTGGTGGCGTGGGCAAGTGTTAATTGAATTCTTGTGTCGTTGCGTAAGAAATAAACCGTTGAGTTGTTAGAACAACAAGATTAAGCAGTCTGCAAATGTCCTTCTCTCTCTCACCACCTAATCCCTCTTCACCTCAGGTTCAAGAGCAAATAAAACAGCAAAAAACCAAAGCAACTACAAAATATAAAATAAAAGATGAAAAAAAAAATAATATGCACACAAACAAATAATACAAAATAATAGACAAAAAACGACACAAATACAGAAGAATATACAGAAATATACAAAAAAAGACAAAAATATTCACACAAAAAACAAAAATATACAAAAAAGACACAAATAAAGAAGAATACACAAAAAAGAACAAAAAACGACAAAAGAAGAACAGCGATGCACCGATCGGCATCAAAAATGACGTGTCATGGAAACGATTATCAGAAGTGGACGATGATGGAAAGGTGAGAACAATGGCGATTTCATCATCGGTGGTTATAATGATAAGAATGCCAATATAAGGCTTATATTATAAGCAATGATATGAATAGCATCATCATCCATGATTATGATGATAACAACAGGGCTCACTAACCTCCCCCCTATCATCACCCACGTCTCATTCTTCTCTCTCAACGACTCTTCTAACCATCACCCATCCACTCCACCCACTCACCTTTTCACCCACCAGCCCATCCATCCACCAATCCATCCATCCACCCACCTACCCACCCACCCATCCATCCACCAATCTTCCATCGATCCACCAATCTTCCATCCATCCACCAATCTTCCATCCATCCACCAATCTTCCATCCATCTATCTATCCAACCACTCTACTCATTTTAAACACCCAACAACCCACCCATCAACACCCTCCCTCCCATCCTCCAGCACCCCACTAGACTACCACCCCCACCCCTATGACGACGTGAGCAAGGGGACAGGTATGATGGCG
>OX030967.1:4218589-4246089 GCA_943735955.1 Piscicola geometra | reverse complement strand
CATTAACTATGTGTTGTCATGACAACTAACCGTTTGTCCTTTAGGAGTATTTTAAAATGCTTATCAACTGCACAGAGAAGTTAGAAAAGTGAGGAAACTGACGAATGTATGGGTGGATGTTATTAGTGGATGTGTGGATGTGTGGATGGATAAGTGGGTGGATTTGTTGATGGATGTGTGGATGTTATTAGTGGATGTGTGGGTGGATCTGTGAATGGATGTGTGGATGTTATTAGTGGATCTGTGGATGGATTTATGGATGGATGTGTGGGTGGATGTGTGGATGGATCTTTGGATGGATGAGTGGGTGGATGTGAGGGGGAATTTCTAGGCGGATGAAGTGGGTTGATGTATAGTGGATGTGTGCATGGATAAATTTCACTCTTCATTACACCATATCTCCAATCCCACGTGTATCTACCTCTCCAATTCCACCCATTCACCACCCCATTCATCCACTCCATCCAATTGCACCCATTCACCATCCCATTCATCCACTCCATCCAATTGCACCCATCCATCATCCCACTCATCCACTCCCTCCAATCCACAGTCGGTTCCAGATGGGTGACCAGCTTGTACCAGTTCACCTGTTTCAGTTCTTGCCATGGTGGCTTCAAAGAACGACCCCTCTATGTCATCTTTACGCTTGAGTGTGCCGACAAGGTCGTTTCGTGGGGGGATGGTTGGATGGAAGAAAGGGTGGTTGAAGGGTGGTGGAAGGGTGAATTGGTGGTTTTGTGGTGATTAATATTTAAAAAGAAGAAAAAGTTGTGTGCTGATTACCGCCCCAATGTAAGTACATAAAAAAATGTGTGCCCTTCCTTGGACGCTCTCTAGGTAAGTCTATATTTTAAAGATTAACTTTTAGGATGTCTTTCACAACAAATTTGTCACCACCTTTAGCCTATACGCACTGCATTCATGGTTTTATAAAAAATACCTGTAGTGGAAATGATGATGAGCAGGTGTGTACCTGATCGTAATGCAGGTGTGTCTAATCAATGATTAATTAATTAATACAGGTGTTGGCCAGGCAGGTCATCAAGGTGAGGGCTTGCGCATGTCCAGGTAGGGACAGGTATAGTGAGGTCAACCCGAGAGAGAAGAAGAGGAAAGTCAATAAAAACATCAACAATAATATTATTAATAACAGTAATAATAATAATAAAAACACTAATAATAATAGTTTTAATAATGCCAATGATGATTATAGTCATAATGATGATGATAACGATGAAGGAAATGATGCTGACGATGATTTGAAAAGATTTACAAAAACAATGACGTCAAAAAAACACAAAAGTGTGACGTCACCAAGCCATCATATTACGTCATCATCCAGTGTTAAAACCAAAAATTCCAAGTTACCAAAGACTTCAAAAAGAAAACGAAAGCTCAGAAAATGGGATGATGATGATGACCTATATAGCGACAAAGATGGCGACTATCTTGACCTAGTTTCTGTTGGTGATAATGGGAGGAGAAGCAGGAAAAGTAGTTGTATTGAGGTGAATAGTCCCCAAGGTCATGATGCCTTGAGTTTGTCACGTGCGCCTGCCCACAAAAGAGTATTAACGAATAACAACTACAGCACTAACAAATGTAATAACAACTACAGCACTAACAAATGTAATAACAACACTTACGACAACACTTGCGTTTCTAACAACAATTACTTCAGCAATGACAACTACAACAACAGCAATAGCAAGTCTCACAGCGCCAACAACTACGCTAGCGACAACTTTTTAGACAAACTCCTGGATGAAAACAATAACGAAATTGACACCAACACAATTAACAACAACAACAAAAATACATTCAACAACAACAGTAGCAACAAAACTACATTCAACAACAACAGCAGCAATAATTATAAAAACATGAAAATAGCAAAAAAATGGACGAAAACGGATGGCGATGATGATGATCTCAGTCACAGTGAGGTCTTCAACTTGCAGGTATGAGGCTTTATAAAACCATCATCATCATTATTAGCATCATCATTATCATCATCATCTAATCATAATCATCATCTTCCACATTTTCCAGCTTCTACTCTTTCTTCCAGCACTAATCTCTCGAAGCATTCACTCACCATGCACCACGCACACTCCACTCACCACAACCTGCTATCACTATCTCAACCAAACCACAACCACCACAACCTGCTATCACCATCTTAACCAAACCACAACCACTAAAACCACAATCGCGCAGCCACAACCACCACAACAACCACAACCACCACAACAACTACAACCACTACAACCACCACTACAACCACGACTACAATCACAACCACCACAAAAACCACAACCACCACAACAACCACAACCACCACAACTACCACAACAACCACTACAACCACAACCACCACAACAACCACAACAACCACCACCACAACAACGCAGGTACGTGGTAGAACTAACTTCTACATTTTGAGCAAGATCAACTTTTCCCTCCAACTCTCCACCACGCTCCCCTCTCACCTCATCCAGCAATATGCTTCTCATGATGATGATGATGATGCTGGTGGTGCTGATGATGGTAATGATATTGGGGGCTTTGATAATGATGATGGTGCTGGTAATCCTGGTGATGATAATGGTATTAATATGAATATTAATTTTCCTATTGTGAAGAACAGTATTTCCTATCCCCCTACCCACCCACCAATCCATCTACCCCATTCACCACTTTCCCAACCACACCCACCACTCCACCAACCACACCCACTACTCCACCATCCACACCCACCAATCCACTCACAACTCCACCCATCACTCCACCAACTCCTCCCATCACTCCACCAACCCCGCCTTCCCTCCACCCATCCTCCCATAGAGAAGTCTTCAAACAACAACTATCATCATGAGCCGATCCATAATCTCAAAAATAACAATAACCTCAAATATATTAATAATTCAAATAATAATATCAAATATATAAATAATATAAATAATAATTCAAGAAACACCAGCTTCATTAAATTAAACTTCCAGCCAACTGTGTTTCAACCATTACACTCTACCCAATCTGCCCACCTTCCCAACCCCCCTCTCCAACCCATTCCCCCCTTTTCACTCTATCCCCTCTAGCAAGAATTCAACCCCATAAAAAATTGAATACTACGACTTCTTCAACTATTATTACTACTACTACTACTTCTACTATTACTACTAGTACTACTACTACTACTATTACTACTACTACTACTACTACTACTAATACTAATACTATTACTACTTCTACTACTACTACTTTTACTACTACTACTACTTCTACTACTACTACTACTTCTACTATTACTACTACTACTTCTACTATTATTACCACTACTACTACTACCAAGTAATTAATATTTGTTTGGGATTTATATAATTTTATTGTTATCAATAATTTGTGAATCTGCCATTAGGTAGATCGTTCAAAGGAATAATTTCCCATCCATTACGACTCTTTTTTTCACTTTCTTATAATAGAAATCATTATTAATTTTGTTGCTAAGTAGTTTGATTTATTATTTCTATGATTTGTTAGTAATAATTTTATTATTAATATTTTTATTTATTCTCGATATTATTCATGTTTGTTATAAATTAATATTATTTTCTTTTTCCTAAAAATAAAAATATGTTGGAAGCATCACAAATCGACAACAACACCAACAACATCAACAACAACATCCCCATTGTGAAAAGATATAATTCTAAGACATTGCATTGACTAATCAATGATGACAATGATGACAATAATAACAACAATAAATATTAAACAATAATAATAACATTAAAAATAATAATAATGTTAAAAATTAAAACAACCAAAAGAATATATAAAAATATTAAATTGTTAATCAATTTAGTTATTATAACAATGTTATCGTTTACACGAAATAGAAGCTACAATAGCCCGATTGCGACGTTGTATTGCCAAATATTCACAGAACTTTTACAATAGTTAAGTGTGGTTGTGATAATGATGATGGTGAGGACAATGATGATGATGATTATGATGATGATGATGATCACGATTCCTTTCACTGCACCAGTTAGCAGAGGCACAAATAATTATATGTCCTACTAAGGGGCGAAAGGAAAGGGGTGCTGAAGAGACGGGCAGACGTTTGGTGTCACTCAAGGTTTCAATACAGCCACCTTCTCTCGCAAATACATCAAAACATCCACCCTCAGGGGTTATTATTTATTTATTTATTATTAAAAAGTCTTTTAAAATGAATATTAGCGAGACATCAAGGGCACATTAGAGTTCAGTTTTAATGAATAAATTCTGATCACTTTCACTCTTTCCTAAATGGCATTTCCTACGCCACCCCCCCTCACTCAATCCATAGGGGCATCTTTCCACCCCCACCCCCTTTCATTTAGTGTTTTCATAGATGAAGGGCCTTGTGTAGCTAATCCTCTTGGCTGCTCTGCTCATCTCCTGGAAAGTAGCTGTGTTGGTCGAGCCATTGAAGGTCTTCTCCGGTTGAAATTCATCTGAAACATAGTAACCACGGGGAATTGTCCCATCATCGTCGCTGCCTTTGCTGTTGTCTTCCCCATGGGCGCTTTTGTGGTAGTCGGTGCGTCTAAGACCTTGTCTGATGACTCTGGGGATGTTGAAGTTGCGGAAGAAACCCGATGGAACGATGGGAGATTGTGGTCGTTGCGGTTGGTTGGTGTTTGGTGTCTTTGTGGCATCTTGTTTCGATGGGTTGGAGGCGTTTCGGCGAGGGTTGGTGGTTTTGTTCTGGGTGCTCAATGGACTGGGAGGAGAGCTTTCGTAGCTGGGGGAGGATGAGCCTTGGGGACTGGTCATCTCGATCTCATCAGGGGCTGAAGTGTAGGGCAAGTTGGTCACCACCATGGGTAGGTTGTCCTTCATAAGCCGCATTTTTTTCCTATAACACCACACCGCCAACCACACCAACACCACAATTAGAGCCAACAGCACCGCTAAGCCGATTACCAGACCTACTACCAACGGATAGATTTCCTTCTCTTTCTGGTATTTGGCACATCCGGCAAACTGTTCCATATTGCCTGCCACTGAAACCTTTAGTAGAAACCATTTTTATAAAAGTATTCATTTAATTTTTAATATATTTAATATTTGAAGTCATTTCAGGAAATTCCCAACAACGCCAACTCCCTCCAAAGCAACAACATTTATGACTTTTCTAGTCTAATCGCACCAACCACGATTCTCAACCAAAACATCCATTGAGACACCCATCAACACCCATGCCAATACATCTCTATCCCCCAATTCATCACCACTTCTTTCAATACATCACCCTCAATGCAACACCCCCCTCTCTCCCTCCCTTCTCCAAAACACGCGCCACCACCAACTCACCATGACAATCCTCTCTCCTTCTTGCCGACACAGCGACGATGCCATCGTGGTGATGTTGCCATTGCTGATTGAAGCCACCACCGTTGACAACAAGATCGAAGCGATGGCAGGGTACTTGCACTCCAGCTGTGTCTGACTCAGATTCTGGAGCTGACAAGGCGTCTGTGCCACCTTTACACTGTAGTCCCATTCTCCCAAACCATCTGTTAGTCGTTCGCCCTGTTTGGTGGTTGTTGTTGTGGCTACTACTACCGCTGCTGTTGCTAGTGCTATTACTACTACTACTACTACTGCTGTTGCCACTACTACTGATACTACTTCTACTACTACTACTACTACTACTAATACTACTACTACTACTACTACTACTACTACTACTACTACTACTACTACTACTACTACTACTACTACTACTACTACTACTACTACTCCCACCACCACCACTACCACCACCACTACTACTACCACCACCACTACTACTGCCACCACCAACACTGAGTTTAAGGATGCCTCCAGACGTTTCCAGGACAACGGCGTCACGTGGTATGGTGAAGGAGGGAGGCTCGAGGGTGGGTGTGAGAATCAGGGATGGCATGCTTTTGCTGATGTTTTGTAAGGAGATGGCTCTGGTGGGGTGGTGAAAGAAATTGTGAAGGTGTTGATGATGATGATGATGATAGTAATGATAATAATGATGATGCTGATAATAATAATAATAATAATGATAATAATAATAATGATGCTGATAATAATAATAATGATGCTGATAATGAAAATAGTGATAATGAAGTCATTAACCATTTTAAACATGGTGGCTAACAGCATAGCTTTTTTCAATAAAATAAATCTTCATCTCCACCGTAACCATAAGTTAACATCAAGGAACCACCACCCTCAAGCAACCACCATTATGTAACCACCACCATTATGTAACCACCACCATTATGTGACCACCACCACCACTCCTGCCCATGCACTCACCTGCCCATCTGCAGTCCAACGTGCAACTTGGCCAGCACGGCGGTGCGGTTGAGGTTGCTGAGGAGTTTGAAGACGGGAAGTTTGCAGTGAAGGAGGCTGTCACTGATCGTGCTGCAGACCTGGTGCATTGGTTGGATCGGGGGATTAGTGGATGAGAGATGGTATAGGCGGGGAGATTGAGGGATAGGGAGATGGCGAAATGGTGGATGGTGGATGGGAGGTGGAGGGATGGTGCATTGATGGAATGGAAGGGGTTCGTGTTGGAGTGAAATGAAGATTATGTAAGAGAAAGAAGGAAAGGCGAAAAATAAGAATATTTCCAAACTGGTTCGAAAATGATCACGATAGTGATGGTTATAGACTTTAATTTATAGTGATGATGAAGATGATGATGCCGATGATGATAGTGATGATGCTGATGATGATAGTGATGATGCCGATGATGATAGTGATGATGCCGATGATGATAGTGATGATGCAAGGATACATTAGATCTCACATTAGTTTGAGTTTCTTGATAAAGTAGACTTCCATTTGATTTGTCGATTAGTTGCACCTGAGCTTCAATGGTGGTCGGGTTGGTGGCGGTGTTAAAGTAGCTGCCATTCACCTGTAGCTGGGCACTGCCATTAACACTGTGTTGGTGGTTGGTGTAGTAGTTGTTCTAGAAAGGGTTTAGTGGTTGGTGCAGTGATTAATTAAGTGGCAGAAGCGTTATTGCTTGTTGGCAACGATAGAAACGAGTATAGTTCATCTGTAACATCCCAAAGGCGCTAGTGTGCTTCACATACCCTAGAAAAGGATTCAGAGGTTTGATGGAGGAGACAGTGGGATCAGGAGTAAAGGAGAACAGCTGAGGGAGCAAGATGCTACGGTTGTTGCTGAAGAAAACACTGACGGTGTAATTGACGTTCATCAGGGATTTGTTGTAGTTTGATGCTGTTGGTGAAATGATGATGAAGTGGTTAGTGTCTCCTGTAGCTACTTGTTGCTGAGGTGGTTGTAGTGGTGGAAGTTGTAGTAGTTGTAGTTGTGACTGTTTTGGTTGTTGTGGTTGTGAACCCGTTGTTGTTGTTGTTGCGGAGGTTGTAGTTGTTGTTGATGTATTTGTTTTTGTCCAATCAATAAGAGGATAATGTATTCTGAAACAGAAGGTTTAATGCAATTAATAAAAAAGATGACAACCACCACAACAATCACCACAACAACCACCACAACAACTGCCACAACAACCACCATGACAACCACCACAACAACCACCACAACAATCACCACAACAATCACCACAACAACTGCCATGACAACCACCACAACAACTGCCACAACAACCACCATGACAACCACCATGACAACCACCATGACAATCAAATACAATTGAAAAAAACTTGACCCAAAAAGACACTCACGGGACAATAAGCTCGGGGATAGTTGGGTCAGAGGTTCGGAAAATAGCGAGAACAGGCGGAATTAGGTCAAAGTTCGAGCCCTCCACTCTGATGTCAGTGCCCCCTGAGAGCATTCCGGTTGCCCTAGAAATGTTTTGTACCTGTGGTTGTATGCCTGAGTCTGCGTGGATGGGTGTGTGTGTGAATGTTGGTTATGGGTTGGATCAGTAAATGAGTTTCTGTACATTCAGAGCTGCATAAAAATTAGTAACAATGCCAGTAACAGCGACAACAACTACCCAGTAGAATCAGTAACAATACCATTAACAATATTAAAAAACAACAACAACATCAACAATAATCAGAATAACAAAATATAAACAACACCAACAACAAAAACAAAAAGACAACTATAAGCACAACAACACCAACAACAAAAACAAAAAGACAACTAAAACCACAACAACAACACCTACCTGCAAGATAGTGATCACAGTGTCTGCCATAGTAGTTGTCGGAGCAGAGACATGAGTAAGTGCCATCCAGGTTCACGCACTTTCCATTCACGCATGCAGAATTCTTGCATTCATCCATGTCTTGAATGGATAGTGGATGGATGGATAGTGGATGGATGGATAGTGGAAGGATGGATAGTAGATGGATGGATAGTGGATAGATGGGTAGTGAATGCTTAATTGATGGATAATGAATGGGTCGATGGTGTATGGAATGAAAGAATGGATGGGAGGATGGTGCATGGATGGATGAATAGATGGGTGGAGGGATGGTGTATGGGTGGATAAGAGATGGGTGGATGGTGAATGGATGGGCGGATGGTGATGGGTGGATAATGATGGAATGAAAGAATGGATAAGAATTTAATGGATGCATAAAAGTAACACGATAAAAAGATTAAAAGAAGTAAATACTTTTTCAACGCTACACTGTATAAGCCATTCACGTTAAACCATTCACCTAGCGTACCAACAGTCCCCATTTGACTAATACAAAACTAATGTAACAATACAACAGAATAGAAAACAATACAACAGGATAGAAAACAATAGAATACAATACAACGATGAATATTGTTAACGTGGCGTTAACCCAGACGAGTTTCAAAGCCGGTTATGGATAATTAAATAATAATTTCAATAATAATATAATTAATAACAATAATAATAATCATAATGAGAAGGCATAATCTAACCAATGCACGTTTGAGAATCCAGTGGCTGGTAGCCTTTGAAACAAGAGCAAGTGAAGTTGTTGAAGAGGTAGCCGCAAGAGCCTCTGTTGCCGCACGGAGCTGCCTCACAACGGAGTATCTCTGTGGTAGTGGTGGAGTGTGGTGAGGTATGGTGGAGTGTGGTGAGGTATGGTGGAGTGTGGTGAGGTATGGTGGAGTGTGGTGGAGTATGGTGGAATGTGGTGGAGTATGGTGGAGTGTGGTGAGGTATGGTGGAATGTGGTGAGGTATGGTGGAGTGTGGTGAGGTATGGTGGAGTGTGGTGAGGTATGGTGGAGTGTGGTGAGGTATGGTGGAGTGTGGTGAGGTGAGATGTAGCGTGATGAAGTAAGGTGTGGTTTTGTGAAATGAGATGTAATGGAAACTCTAACACAACGTGGTGGAAAAGTGACGGTAGGTTGTCAAACAGTGTCATTTTTTGGTGATTTAAAAAAAACTGATTTCGTGTTTTTGGATGTTGCGATGATGATAGTTATGATGGCGATAATGATGAAGAAGATGACGAAGAAGATGATGATGATGATGACGATCATGATGAAACGAAAAGACCCACCCATAGAACAGTTAGCTCCGCGGTACCCATCAGCACATGTGCAAGTGTAGTTGCTAGAAGAAGCGTTAGATTTGCAAGTGGTTGATGTGGCTGAGATTGTAGAAGAGGTGGTTGTACTACTACTAGTAGTAGAAGTAGTAGTAGTAGTAGTAGTAGTAGTAGTAGTAGTAGTAGTAGTAGTAGTAGTAGTAGTAGTAGTAGTAGTAATAGTAGTAGTATTAGTAGTAGTAGTAGCAGTATTAGTAGTAGTAGTAGCGGTAGTAGCAGTATTAGTAGTAGTAGTAGCAGTATTAGTAGTAGTAGTAGTAGTAGTAGTAGTAGTAATAGTAGTAGTAGTAGTAGTAGTAGTAGTAGTAGTAGCAGTATTAGTAGTAGTAGTAGCGGTAGTAGCAGTATTAGTAGTAGTAGTAGCAGTATTAGTAGTAGTAGTAGTAGTAGTAGTAGTAGTAGTAGTAGTAGTAGTAGTAGCAGCAGTAGTAGTAGTAGTAGTAGTAGTAGTAGTAGTGGTTGTTTCTGTTGAAGCAGTGGTTGTAGTTGTCGTTGTTGAAGTGGAGGCAATAGTGGTAGAGGTTAGTTGAGAAGTGGTTGTTGTGGTGGCTGCTATGGTGGTTGTGAGCGCTACAAACGATACAAGAACCAACATAAAGTGGCGTTGATGCAACATCTTGAGACGTTCCATGAAAAATTTTGAATTTTAACTCTATGTTAGTTAATATAAATTAACTTTTTATTTTTATTAATTTATTTTATGTTTATTTAAAAATTACTTTATATCCTTATTGAGGCTTGCATGCAGACTCCTTATGAAAGAACTGTCAAATGTTCAGTTTCGAATATACAATCGATCAGCCCTTTATTGAAGACTTTCTTATATGGTGATTATGATGATAAGGGTGCTGATGATGGTGGTGCTGATGATGATGATGTTATTCTTAAACGGGGATCACCATATTCATATACTATATATATATGGGGATAACTTATTGTTTTCTGTGACATTGATGCAATTATTATCACTTTTATTATTCATTCTGATTATTATTATGAAATTCATATACAAATAATTTTATGCTCTTGACTTCTTATACTTACTTGACGTAACTTCATTGTTAGCTTTGAAGGTCTTTAAAAGGCATGAATATACTTTCATATAAAATATATAAAAAGATAGAGGAAAGAGAAAGAGAGAGAGAAAGAGATACATTTTTATTGGATTTTTTTACTTCTATTGATTGCTAGAGGCTTGCTAAGGTGCTGGTGCAAGGGAAGTAGACAGGCTTAGAAGCTGGGCGTAGATTGGAAAAGTTTAGCAATTACGGGGAAGACGATGAATAAATCTTGATGATTCAGAGGAGAAGTTAAATCTTTGCCGTTCATGTCTTTGAAGGTCGGGATAGATATATAATATATTATAGCTTTTAAAACTTCAACCCTCAGCCGCTATGTTCTATAGACTTTTGTGGTCTTTCGGCTGCTGAGACGAAAAATAAATTAATCAAATACATTTATATAGAGCTTTTTTATCGAATCCAAGAGCGACTTGAAAAAGAGAAGATTGATAATCCATTGAAGAGCAATGACCAAAAAACTAAGAATGGTCGACTTTTGTCTCATGATTGGGTTAAAACTTGCATAAGAAGTGAACTAAAATGGTCAGCGCTCATATGATTCAGAAAAGTAACATATAAATTTAATGTTACTAAATTCTTCATCATTTTTATTATTTATTATTGTTGGTAGTAGTATTATTACTGTATTCTATAGTTCTGACGTGGTTTTCTCGGCCTGTCAAGCGTGAATTGAGTTAGAAGGCCTATTTCGAAGCTACTCAATACAATAAAGAATTCTTTGATGTTTCAATGCTAACGTCACAATGGGACGTCGTCACATAGATCTAAATCTACAATCTACATCGCAGAAATCAACTGATTATTTCGCAACGGATTATTAGGGCATCGGTTGCACTTGAACCTATAACCATTAACCATTGGTTTTGCCGAGTCGTTACACACTCAGCTACCCGTTCATCAACCTACCCAAGCCACACTCTGACCACATGACCTTCGCATAGTTGCGGTCATATGAAGATGCTACTTTAGAGTAGTCTTAAATAAAGACAAGTGCCTTGAAAACATTTTAATCACACTCACCTTTATCGATCCTTCCCTTATTTCGTAATGAACTTGGTAGTTCTATGAAGGTAATATAATGGAGATCGGGGATGGCTTAGATGCTAGACGTCGGACTTGCAACTTAAAGGTCGCCAGTTCGAATCCCTGACAAGTAACCGTGAACTATCTTATACCTAGTGTATATGATGCGGTGTTTGCGACGTATGCATTGAAAGATGTGTACGTCGTGTGGAGTGGCGTCTTGGCGTATAAGAACCATGCTTCTCAGAACCAATGTCACATGGCCTGCGTCTGTCAGGCTGTGAATAATACAAAGCATAAAAAAGAAGAAATAATAGTTGGACGAAGACTAGGCTCACTCTTCTGTTGCTTTTGCTACAGAAATGCCTAGCAAATAAAACCAATGTCAAATGGAAGACTTAATCAAGTCATCTTTTCCTGAACCACAACCTCCGTGAAAAGAATAAAATTAACCAACGATAAGTAAATGCTCATAAACATGTAAACCAATAAAATTGACTTAATTAGTTAATTAATTATTAAAACAATAAATTCATTAAGCTTATTATTGAATCAATTAGTGCAATTTAATTGCATTAGGGCACTAATGGCCTGGGGCAGACTGGCTTCAAGGCACAAACATCAGCTTCGTCTGTCCTTTCTTCAGCGATGCGTCGTAATGGTAGGTGAGTCGGCGTCTCTTCAGCTCGTAATCATTATCATCAGCATGACTGCTATTAATATTAGTACTATAATTAGTATTATTTTGGAAATATTTACTTTTAGTTTTATTATAGTTGATATTATTTCCAGTGCGCATATTCTTGTTGTTGTTGATGTTTGCTTGGAGACTGTTTCTAGCCCGTAAAAACTGACCCCTAGAACGATTTTTGTTGCTGACCACAGAGCGTTGTACTTCACTAGTGTCGTCATAGACAGACTCTCGCATGTAGTTGTAGTTGTTGTTGAGTATGTCATCGTAACGGTGAAGATGATGCGTGTTGTAGTCTCTGATGTTCAGCGCATTGTTCCCTCTTTGAGGATCATCATCATGTATTGTATGGCTTTTTTCGAAACTGCCATACAAACTACAGTTCTCATCCTTCATGCCTCTGAAACCACCGAGAGCGGAAGGGAGCGTGGATGCTCCGGTCGGCACCGCTGGTATTGGTGCTTTGTGATAAGCCGTTTTGTTGCTTGAGCGGGAAAAGGTGTTGTTGCCACCCGTGTAAACATAACGTTCATTAAAGTCTAGTCCTTCACCTTGCAAGTGTTCTACCCCTTTGAAACTCCCAGCATCATTATCATGGAAAGGTCTTTTGTAAGGGTTGCCATAGTAACCACTACCACCACCATTCAGAGCATCATTATCTACACCAAAGCGTTCTCTAGGATCATTACCAAAACCAAATATAACGTCTGATGAAAACTCCGTGTTCGTTGCAGGAAAAGCATCTTTGAAAGACGTTTCAAAAAGAGAATTAGTGAAACCACTGCCATCATTATCATCACCACCACCCTTATTATTATTCTTATGCTTGATGGGAGCATCATCTGCAGGGAAGAGGGGTTGTCTGGAAGACTGGTGATTGCAGGCATGGAAGCACTGTTGGAAGGCGTTATCGTCATCGTCGTTGTTGTACGAGTCAAAATCTGACTGCAATGGCCCGTCCTGGAATGTATGCCCCCCCAGACCACCCTTCATTGTATTAGCCCCTCTCCCTCTGCCCCCATCATCATATCCACCCTTCACCACTGCAGCAGCCCCCCTACCCCCATCGTATCCATCGTTTAATGACGTCACACATTCGTCACGCATGTTCTCTTTATAATCGTAATCTATATTATGCCTATTGACGAATACCTTATCGAAGTCATGATAACCATCCTGGGTATCATCATCATTATCATCACTGATCTTCCTGCTTGCGGGATTGTAGTCATGGTAACCACAACGCCCCCCTCTTTCGTCTTCTCTACCCTGGCAGGTGACAAAACCCTCTCTGCCTCCACCCCTCCCTCCATAACCACCCCTCAGATCATCACCCCTGCTATTTATACCAGACTTCACGATATTATTATTATTTAAACTATTAATATTACCATAATAGTTTTTAAAACTATTACTTTTATCATTAATATTTCCTAAACCATCACCGTTATCGTAATTATTTCTAAAACTATTCTTTTCATCACTGCCCTTCAAACCCACAGCAGTAGCCTCACTTCTCACCACAGTACCAAGTCTTGCCTTGCTTTGGTGGTGGTGATGGTTACTACCCTTTCTGACAGTGCCATACATGCCACTCACGCAAGATACCATCTCCACAAAGTGCTGGTGAGGTGGGAGGTGGTGGGAGTTGTTTGAATAGTTGAAAGGGAGAGGGGTTCTCTGTCAGAACTGGATACTGTACAGGTATTGTCTCACAACCGCAGAACTACCACCACCCACAACCACCACCAACAGCCGCTACCTAACCACCTAAAATCTCTAGCCATCTAACCATAATTCAACATCCAGCCACCAAAAAACAAGCACCACTTAACCACTAAATGAAAAAACCACTGCCCAACCACCATTCATGCAACAACACTAAACACCATACACCAAACTCTTTCTACACCCACCAAGCCTCCTCTCCCAACCAACCAACACCCCCCCTTCTAACCACCAAGCCTCCCTCCAACCAACCAGCATCCCCCCCCCAACCAACCAGCGCCCCCCCTCCAACCAACCAGCATCCCCCCCCAACCAACCAGCGCCCCTCCTCCAACCACCAAGCCCCCCTCCAACCACCAAGCCCCCCCCAACCAACCAGCGCCCCCCCAATAACTCACCTGGACGAACCTGGCGGGCACCTGGGGCACGAAAGAACAGAGCTTTCCCGAGCCCATCATCATCACCTGCCGCAGTCTGAACCGCCGTAGCACCAATTGAGCACTGTGTGGGGGAGGTGGAAGGGGGGTGGATCGATAGAGAGGGGTATGAGAGCATGGATGGGTGGGTGGGTGGGTGAGGATGGTTGAGATGGGTGGGTGGCTGGTTAAAAGGTGGATCGATGGAAAGACAAGTAAACATGAGAGTAGCAGAAAATACGTTCTTCTTCCATTCCTACTTTCTCTTCCATCACTCCTCCTCCACCTTCCTCCCTTCCCTCTTTCACCCACCTGAAGGAGTTGAAGCATGAGAAGGCCCTTAAGAACTCTTCAGCCTGCGTGTTTGTGGCGGTGGTGTGGAAAGGGAAGATGGGAGGGGAGATGGTGCAGTGGATTGGTGATGTGGTGGTGCGGCAATGAAGGATTGGTGGAGAGATGTTGTGGTGGCATGTGGTGGAGTGAGAAGTTTGGAAATGATGGTGGGGTGGAGTGGTCACACGTGGATATGTGGTGTTAGCATGGTAATTAAAGTAGCACAAAGGTGGCAAAACGATCCAAGAACAGCCACCTTCCAAACTGACAGTACCTTGGTAGCATCAGCTGTTAGCCAACTCCTGTCCAGCCACGAGTCTTTGAGAACATCTTTGTTTGCGATGCTGATGTTGTTGTTTTCGCTGTTTTTGTCTTTGTTGTTGTCTTGGTTGTTGTGGCTGTTGATGGCCTGCTTATACGTAGCGACTGCAATGTCTCTGATGTGATTTGCAATGTCTGTCGAGTCCCTGACGAACCTGAACTGTTGTTATTGTGTCGTTGTTTTGTTGTAATTGTTGCGTTGTTATTGTGTCTACTACTATCCCCCACCCCCACCCCCCCCAAAAACCCTCATCCCCTCCCAAGCACGCACCTTAACGCAGAAGTGCTCTTCCTTGTTACAGGCGAGTGTCAAGATAGACAATGTCTTGTACATGCAGCCGATGATGCTTGCGTCTATGCTTCTGTTGTGGTGGTGGTAGTGGTGGTAGACGTGATGATGGTGGTGGTAGAAGTCGTGGTAATAGTAGTAGTAGTTGTGGTAAATGTAATAACACGCACGCACGCACGCACGTACACACACGCACACCTGGAGCACATTCCATGCAGCAGCAGCCACAACACGTCCACCTTGAAGCTGAGAGCCACACATCTTTTCAAACAGTTCTCTGCGAAAATTACGTCATGAAAGCTTGCCATGTCGACCACTAATATGCCTGTACGTGCGTCCAGCAGTATGTCTGGCTGAGTGTGCTTGTATGTGTGGGTAGTGTCGCTTGGATTATTCTTGTTGTAGTTCCTTTCGATGATGCCTATGTCGTGTCTGTGAGAAATGAAGGTGTGTGTGCCGAATTGAACGTGTGTGTAGAAGTGTGTGTGTGTGAAGAAGCCACCATCATCATCATAAAAACCACCACCACCCCAGGCACCAACACCACTACCATCACTATCACCACAACCACTACCACTACCATCACTACCTCTGCCATCACTACCTCTACTACCACTACCATCACTACCACAACAACCACTACCACCACAACCACTACCACCACCACAGCAACTTAGACTCGAGGAGCATGCAAACGTCAGGGAAGGCGGCAACAAAACGCTCGGAAAAGATGAACGTACTCCTGAAGTCGCTGTGTTCCAGACGCTCTGTCAGCACTGGGTGTGGTTGTTAGTGTGGTGGAGTTGTTAGTGTGGTTGTTAGTGTGGTGGAGTTGTTAGTGTGGTTGTTAGTGTGGTGGAATGTAGTGTGGTTGTTAGTCTGGTGGAATGTAATGTGGTTGTTAGTGTGGTGGAATGTAATGTGGTTGTTAGTGTGGTGGAATGTAATGTGGTTGTTAGTGTGGTGTTTGGTTAGAGTTTTAGTGTGGTTGTTAGTGTGGTGGAATGTAGTGTGAATGTGAGTGTGGTGGAATGTAGTGTGGTTGTTAGTGTGGTGTTTGGTTAGAGTTTTAGTGTGGCTGTTAGTGTGGTGGAATGTAGTGTGGTTGTTAGTGTGGTTGTTAGTGTGGTGGAATGTAGTGTGGTTGTTAGTGTGGTGGAATGTAGTGTGGTTGTTAGTGTGGTGTTTGGTTAGAGTTTTAGTGTGGCTGTTAGTGTGGTGGAATGTAGTGTGGTTGTTAGTGTGGTTGTTAGTGTGGTGGAATGTAGTGTGGTTGTTAGTGTGGTGGAATGTAGTGTGGTTGTTAGTGTGGTGGAATGTAGTGTGGTTGTTAGTGTGGTGTTTGGTTAGAGTTTTAGTGTGGTTGTTAGTGTGGTGTTTGGTTAGAGTTTTAGTGTGGTGGAATGTAGTGTGGTTGTTAGTGTGGTGTTTGGTTAGAGTTTTAGTGTGGTGGAATGTAGTGCGGTTGTTAGTGTGGTGTTTGGTTAGAGTTTTAGTGTGGTGGAATGTAGTGTGGTTGTTAGTGTGGTGTTTGGTTAGAGTTTTAGTGTGGTTGTTAGTGTGGAGGAATGTAGTGTGGTTGTTAGTGTGGTGTTTGGTTAGAGTTTTAGTGTGGTTGTTAGTGTGGTGTTTGGTTAGAGTTTTAGTGTGGTGGAATGTAGTGTGGTTGTTAGTGTGGTGTTTGGTTAGAGTTTTAGAGTGGTTGTTAGTGTGGTGGAATGTAGTATGGTTGTTAGTGTGGTGGAATGTAGTGTGGTTGTTAGTGTAGTGGAATGTAGTGTGGTTGTTAGTTTGGTGTTTGGTTAGAGTTTTAGTGTGGTTGTTAGTGTGGTGAAGTTGTAAGTTTGGTGTTGTGTACTTTTTAGTGTGGTTGTTAGTGTGGTGGAGTTGTAAGTTTGGTGTTGTGTACTTTTTAGTGTGGTTGTTAGTGTGGGGCAGTTGTAAGTTTGGTGTTGTGTACTTTTTAGTGTGGTTGTTAGTGGCTGAAGGATTGGTTGAGACAAAAGAAAAAGAACTTTCACCTTTCAAGTCATATTCTTTCACACCTTCATCATCATCATCATCATCATCATCATCATCATCATCCACTTGACACCTCAAAGATACAACCTCCACCACTGGCACCATCACCCTCTCCTCCTCCTCCTCCTCCTCCTCCCTCCCCCTCTTCATCCATTCCTGGTACTTCAACAATTGCGCCTCTGCCGCCCTGTCATTGCTGTACGTCTGCTCTATTATCAACACTCTATCCTCATTGTTGTTGTTGTTGTTGTTGTTATTTATGTTGTTGTTGTTGAATATGGTGGCGTAGACCGCCTCGAGGGAGCAGTATGACGTGATCATGACGTCATTCGCCAGGTACTTGACTTTCAGATCGTTGAGACTGCCATCACCACCACCCTCCACCTCGTCGCCATTCCTCCCGCTTGAATTATCATTATCATTGCCATCCCTATCTATGCCATCATTATCATTACCATCATTATCATTGCCATTATAATTATTATTGGTTTTGTTGTTGTTGTTGTTGTTGTTGTTAGCAGTGATGAAACTCCTACACCATGACGTCACACGAAGACCAGGGGCAGTCTGCTTGATGGCGTTCTTGAGTTGGGAACGCAGTGAGAGGAAGTACTCGACGCTGAGAACTATCAAAACCTGTGTTGTTGTGGTAGTTGTTGTGGTGTGTTGTTGCAGTGGTGTTGTTGTGGTGGTGGTTGTTGTGATGTGATGGTGGTGGGAGTAGTGTGATGGTGGTTGCAGTGGTGTGGTGGTGGTTGCAGTGGTGTGGTGGTGGTGGTTGCAGTGGTGGGGTGGTGGTTGCAGTGGTGTGGTGGTGATAGTTGCAGTGGTGGTGGTGGTTGTTGTGGTGTGGTGGTGGTTGCAGTGGTGTGGTGGTGGTTGCAGTGGTGTGGTGGTGGTGGTTGCAGTGGTGTGGTGGTGGTGATTGCAGTGGTGTGGTGGTAGTTGCAGTGGTGTGGTGGTGGTTGCAGTGGTGTGGTGGTGGTTGCAGTGGTGTGGTGGTTGCAGTGGTGTGATGGTGGTGTGTTGTTGTGATGGTGTGGTGGTGGTTGTTGCAGTGGTGTTGTTGTGGTGGTTGCAGTGGTGTGGTGGTGGTTGCAGTGGTTTGGTGGTGGTTGCAGTGGTGTGGTGGTGGTTGCAGTGGTGTGATGGTAGTTGCAGTGGTGTGGTGGTGGTGGTGGTTGCAGTGGTGTGATGGTGGTAATGGTGATGGTGGTGTGATGGTGCAGTGGAGGTGTGATAGTGGTGATAGTAGTGGTGTGATGGTGGGGGTGGTAGTGTTATGATGGTGGTGATAGTGGTAGTAACGATTTCAAAGTTAAAAGCAACCCCAAGCTGGTAAATACTTATAAAACCATAATAGTAGTAGTAGACGTTGCGTTTTAAAGGTTGCAAGCAGCTACACAAGCACCTTGCAGTCACGCCTCTGAGCCACCAACTGGGCCACTCTGGACGTCTTTGGATGGAGGATGTTGCGGCGTTGGTGGTGGAGGGTGGCTTGGTGCAGGTAGGCGCACACTTGGTCTAGGGAGCCTGTGTGGTTGGTGTGTTGGTGGGTGGGTTTGTGGGTGTGGGTGGGTGTGGTTGGTGGGTGTGGTTGGTGGGTGTGGTTGGTGGGTTTGTGGGTGGGTGGGTGGATGTGTTGGAGAGATGGATGGATGGTGGGTGGAAAAGGTTGGGATGAGTGTAGTAAATAAAATAAACTATTTGGAAGTAAAACACTTTGGAAACTAATAAATATAGAGTAAAGGAGAAAACAATAAATAAAAAGACACAATATCTGATTCTCTTGCCCACCCCCTTCCTCATCCCTCCTTCTCTCACCTTTCAGCACCTCCTTCAGTCGGCAAGCAAGTTGTTGCACCAGCTGATTGGCGGTTGCTAGGCAATGATGCACCAATGAATGCAAGGCATTCACCATCGTGTGCACGTGAGTGGTCGCTTGCAGGAGTGACTCATCGGGCGCTTCGTTCTGATTGGCTCTCAGTTGCTTAGCAACGAACCTGGTTGCTTCGATGCTTAGTTGCGTCATCTTGACTGACCCCTCCAGCAGACCACCCCTCTTCAGCGCACGCATGTACGTCTCACTGTTCGTCACTATCGCATCCACTATGTGACGGTACTCCTCTGTGTGGAGGGGTGGAGTGGAGTGGTGGATGGAGTGGTAGGTGAGATGGGTGGGTAGGTTGGATGGGTGGGTTGGTGGGATGGGTGGGTTGGTGGGATGGGTGGGATGGATGGGTAGGTGGGATGGGTGGGTAGGTGGGATGGGTGGGTAGGTGGGATGGGTGGGTAGGTGGGATGGGTGGGTAGGTGGGATGGGTGGGTAGGTGGGATGGGTGGGTAGGTGGGATGGGTGGGTAGGTGGGATGGATGGGTAGGTGGGTAGGTGGGATGGGTGGGTTGGTGGGATGGGTGGGTAGGTGGGATGGGTGGGTTGGTGGGATGGGTGGGTTGGTGGGATGGATGGGTAGGTGGGATGAATGGGTAGGTGGGATGGGTGAGTTATTGGGATGGGTGAGTAGGTGGAATGAGTGGGTAGGTGGAATGGGTGGGTAGGTGGGTAGGTAGGATGGGCGAGTACGTGGGATGGGTGGGTAGGTGGGATGGGCGGATGTATGAAGCGGGAAGGATATTAAACAAAGAGACGATCGGAGCAATGGATGAAAAAGTGAGGAGAATAAGTGTTATGGCGAGCAGTGTGGACGTTGAGGCACTCACTAGACAGTGCTATCTCGGCAAGGTGCCTCCCTTGCTGAGACGTGACGTCACTCTGGCCTTCCACGCCATCCTCCTGGCGTTTTGACGTTTGTCGAGCAACGTCACTGACGCCAATGTCGTTGTTGTTGTTGTTGTTGTTTAGATGGGGTGTTGCTTCCATCACCACAGCTGTGAGCCTTCCTCCTGGGATGCTTGGGCTGCCATTGGCAACCGCATTGTCCTCCGTAGTATTATCGATGTCATTTGCATTATTGCTTTTATTATTACTCTGATTGATATTATCTCTATTATTATTAGTATTGTTATTGTTGTTGTTGTTGTTGTGGAAGGTGACTCTGGCGACAGTGGGCGTAACCAAGGCGACGATGGGTCTTCCCTCAGCCCTCTCTATAGACTTGCCGAAGAGGAGGTTGTTGTTGTTCTTGTCGTCATGCCAACCACTCCTCCTCTTGCCAACCATCGTCGTCACCTCATTGTCTGCTTTCTTTCCGTTTCTATTTGCAAAAAAGGCATTCACTTTCGAGTCGAGGTCCTCATTGTTGCTTTTGCCAATGCTACTACTACTAGTAGTATCACTACTCCTAGTAGTAGTAGTGATACTACTAGTAGTAGTAGTATTATTACTATTAGTAGTAGTGATACGACTAGTAGTAGTAGTGATACTAGTAGTATTGTTATCATCATCATGATTATTTGAAACCTCATTTGAGGCTTTGTTGGCCACTTCGCGTAGTTGGTGCTCTTCCCTGACTCGAGTGCTTGCGGGAAGATGCGGTGTGGTGGGTGTGGTAGTGGTGGGAGCAGTAGTGGTGGGAGTAGTAGTAGTGGGAGTGGAAGTGGTGGGAGTAGGAGTAGGAAGGTGGATGGTGAGAGGATGAGTGGTGCAGGGAAGCGGAGCAATTTCAGAATGATTGGTTTTGCTGGTGGTGGATGGGTTGGTAGATGGGTTGGTGGATTGATTGGTGGATGAGAAGGAAATAGATGACTCGTCAGTGGATATATGAGGAATGGCGCTTACACTGTTTGTTGTTGCGTTGTAGTTTGCAGTCATGATGGTAGTAGCAATCGCTGCATTATTACTCGCAGACATAACTACTTTGTCATCATCATCAGCACCACCACCGCCAAAACCATTGTCTTTCTGTTCATCACTTTTGCTATTAACATTATCTCTTCTTCTGGATTCACTGTCCGCCCTATAAGTATCATTACCAGCACCATCATCATCATTACCAGCACCATTATCATCATTACCAGCACCAGCACCATCAGCATCATTACCAGCACCATCAGCGACAATGTTTAGTGATGATTTCTTGCTTTTCCTCTTGCTCCTTCTTCCTGAACGGTTGCCTTGGTGATGCAAAGACAAACTATCATTCTTATGCTTCTCAACTAATTTCAAATTTTTTTAAATACCACATCCCTATTGCTATGGCATTTATAATTATATTGGGACACAAAGAATTTAGTTAAATTCGTTAGTCAAATGTGGGCTGAGTTCGTCGTAAAACCTCTGAGAGCTTTCCGAAAGAATGAAGCATTGCAATCTAGGTTGGCGTGGTGATCGTCATCATCATCATCATCATCATTATCAGCATCATTATCAGCATCATTATCAGCACCGAGAGTATCAAATTCTCCGCCAGTATTAGGTCTTTCGAGGGTCAAAAAGTGTGGTAGGATGTCTTCAGCGGGCCAGCTGGTGTCAGTGGTGGTGTGGTTTGTGGTGGTTGTGTGGTTTGTGGTGGTTGTGTGGTGGTTGTGTGAAGGTGTGGTGGTGTGGTTTGTGGTGGTTGTGTGATGGTGTGGTTTGTGATGGTTGTGTGGTTTGTGGTGGTGGTTGGTTGTGTGATGGTTGTGTTATGGTGTGATGGTTGTGTTATGGTGTGATGGTGTGGTTGTGTGGTGGTTGTGTGGTGGTGATGGTTGTGTGGTGGTGTGGTTTGTGGTGGTTTGTGGTGGTGGTGTGGTTGTGTGGTGGTTGTGTTATAGTGTGGTGGTGTGGTTGTGTAGTGATTGTGTGGTGGTGATGGTTGTGTGGTGGTGATGGTTGTGTGGTGGTGAGGGTTGTGTGGTGGTGATGGTTGTGTGGTGGTGTAGTTTGTAATGGTTGTGTGGTGGTGTGGTTTGTGGTGGTTGTGTGGTGGTGTGGTTTGTGGTGGTTGTGTGGTGGTGTGGTTTGTAGTGGTTGTGGGGTGGTTGTGTGGTTTGTGGTGGTTGTGTGATGGTGTGGTGGTTGTGTGGTGGTGTGGTTTGTGTGGTGGATTGGTTTGTGGTGGTTGTGTGGTGGTAGAGTAGTTGGTTAAAATTCACAAGTAGTTGAGAAGTGGATGAATAACAGATGGTTGATAGATGGTTGGAGGCGTTTTTAAATAAGGATTTTTTAAAATATAGAACGATTAAGTCGCACGCCTGATCGCTTTATAAAAACGAAAATCAACACAAAGACCTGAAGATGGTTTCTTCGCAGTCGAAAGCATCCTGAGGCATTGAAACCAACTCATCCCTGAGGTTCTGGTAGTTGCTGAGGCTGCTGTAGTTGTTGCTGTTGTCGTTGTCGTTGATGATGATGGTGGAAAGGTTGGTGTTGATGGCAAGGAAGGGTAGGTTTGAGGGAGGGGTAATGGTGGTTGTTGTAGGAGAAGTAGCACGGATGGAAGTTGATGAAGAAGTTGTGATTGGAAGTGTAGTTGTAGCTGTTATTGTTGACTCGAGAGTGTTTGATGTTGTGGCAATTGTAACAGTAGTAGCAGTAGCGTCAGAAGTGGTATTAGCAGAAGTGATGGTCAAAATAGAATAATCAATAGTTGTAGCAGAAGCATTAGCAGTAGCAACAGTTGGATTTTTTGAGATTTCTGGACCCTCAACATTTGTGGTAGTTTCGTCGATGCTTCTTGGGGCAGATCTGGTCGCTAAAAGTGGGGCAGCACACATGACTGAACTATTAGTTTTCGTTGCTGTCTCAGTTGTTTCTGTTGAGGTAGTTGCTGGTGCTGTGGTAGTTTTTGTTGTTACTGGAGTAGTTGTTGGTGCTGTGGTAGTTGTTACTGGGGTAGTTGTTGGTGCTGTGGTAGTTGTTACTGGGGTAGTTGTTGGTACTAGGGTAGTTGTTGTTACTGGGGTAGTTGTTGGTACTAGGGTAGTTGTTGTTACTGGGGTAGTTGTTGGTACTAGGGCAGTTGTTGATTCATGTTTAGTTGATACTTTCGTGGTATTTGTTGGTGAAATATAAGTGATCTCTTGCATGGCGATTGTCGGTAGTTTGGTGGTAGTTGGCACTGTTGCAGGAGGCACTGATGGGGTTGTGGATGCCACTGTTGATGCATCAATTGTTTTTAATGGTGTGACAGCTGCTAGTGCTGTTGTAGTTGATACTTTAGGGTTAATTGTTGATGTTGCAACAGTTTTTGATCTTTTTACTGGTATACTAGGTGTTGTAATTGCTATGGCAGTTGATGTAGTTGTAACAGTTTTCGATCTTGTAACAGTTGTTGATGTATGAACTTCTTTGGCAGCTGTTTTCCCAGCTATCGAAGCCAGATCTGAGCATCTGACATCCGGTAGAGTAAACGTGGGAGCAGGAAAGAAAGTGATTTCATTGGAAGAAGTCATTGCGTATTGTAGGCTTGGATCGACTGAAGTGTCTGTTTGTATTCCTTGAGGAAAGCCTTCTCCCTCCTTGCAGCCATCACCAAGTGCATGTAGAGCAACTTCTTTTGTCTCATCCGCCTCAATGTCGTCGGGAGATGCTGCGACGCTTTCAGAAACTTCCACTAAAGTTACTTCGCCTGCTTCATCTTCATGCATCAACTCCCCATCCTGTCCGAAATGTTCTCTTATTAAATTCTCAACCTCCCCATCGTTGTCCTTAACAACTTCACCATCATTAATGTCTTTAACTTTACCATTATTTTTTTCATTATCGATTTTAACATAAGAATCTATCATAACCTCCCCAGTAACAACTACCTCTTCATTCTTGCAATCCAACCCACCATTCAAACCATCTTTTTCAACTTCATCAGCCTCTTTCAAAGCAGTTTCCTCCTCTTCCCTCCCTTCCAAATTGCCTTCTTCCTCTTCAACCACCACTGCTGATATCTCATTCAACTCAATCTCTTCTCTTAGCTCTTTTTCTTCTTTTGCTTCCTTTCCTCCATCATCTTCCTTCAGAGCTGCAAAGTCGTCGGCATCAAGCATGAATTCATTTTCTCCTCCTTCATCAAACAGCTTCAATACTAGGTCTGCGTCAAGCTCTTGCCAGACGTCTTTGGAAAGATCGTTTTCTTTGCATGTGCTGCTCTTTGGAGCATCTTTTGGAGTGTCTTCGGCAGGTTCTTCTTCGTATAAATCCACGGTGTCTTGTGAATATGGCTGTTCTAGTGCTGAGTCATTTTGGTGCGACTTGCAAATCGGAAGAGGATTTATTTCATGAACTTTTTCTCCATAATATGACTCCGAGTCAACATTTCCCAGTTCATACTTTTTGGCTGAAAGGATGATGGTAAATAATGTTCACTTTAAAATTTAAATAAGAAATGTAACGAGTATAAGATCAATCAATCAATCACTAATAATTTGTATAGCGCCCTTTACTAAGTGAACAAAAGCGCTCAGCCATCACGTCCCAAACAAGTACGTCTTCAGGCCTCGACGGAAAGTTATGAGTGACTTAGTTGAAGTTAAAGAAGAAGGTAAAGAATTCCATAAAAGAGGACCACATTAAGAAAAAGAACGTTTAGCAAAAGAGTGTTTAACTGGAAAACGAAAAGAACGATTAAAGGTGGATGATCTTAGACCAGATTTAGGGGGTTGTTTAATTAGATTTTAAAGAAAAATTGGAGCATTACAGTTATGATTTTAAAACATATTTAGGCATATTTTAAAAGTCACTCTAGATCTCAAAGGTAACCAATGTAACAAACGAAGATAAGGAGAAATGTGAGAAAACTTAGGAGCACGAGCAACAAGACGAGCAGCACAATTGAAGGTTTTATTTAGAGGAGCTAAAGTAGTAGCAGGGAGACCATAGTAAAGAGAGTTGCAATAATCAATCCTGGACAGAACTAGAGAAGATACAAGAAGTTGTAGGGTAGGATCATCGAGAAAAGGAAGAAGCTGTTTAATACGACGAATGTGGAAGTAGCAAGATTTAGAGACAGATAGAATTTGAGGAGCTAAAGACAAGTTAGAATCAAAAATAAAACCAAGGCTACGAATAGAAGATGAAGGGTTTAGAGAGAGTGAAGAGGGGGGAGGCAAAACTAAAGAAGGAAAAGATAGTAAAGACTTTGATTTTTTATTGAAATATATGAGTTCAAATTTGTCCGGATTAAGTTTGAGAAACATAGAAGAAGCCCAAGAGATTATAGATTGAAGACAGAGAGTTATTTTATCAACAGTAAGGTCAAGAGAAGAGTCAGTAAAAGATGTATAAATATAGGAGTCGTCAGCATAAATTTGACTGTTTAGAGAAGATGACGAAATAATATTAGGTAGTTCCGAGGTATAAAGAATAAAAAGTAAGGGACCAAGAATTGAGCCCTGTGGAACACCATAAGATAAAGAAACAGAAGAAGAACGAGAAGATTCTATTGATACATAGGAAGTTCGCTCAGAAAGGTAGGATTTAAGCCAGATAAGAGAGGAACCAGAAATATTAAAGGAAGAGTCTAAAACATTAATAAAAGCGTATGGTCGACAGTGTCAAAAGCAGCTGAAAAGTCAAGGCATAAAAGAAGAGAAGAGGCATTAGAATCAGAAGTTAAAATAAGGTCATTATAGAGTTTAAGTAAAGCAGTTTCAGTGGAGTGGCCAATTCTGAAACCAGATTGAGAGGAAGGAAGAAGTGAGTTTTTTTCTAGATAGAAGGTTAATTGTTGAGAAATAACTTTTTCAAGGACCTTAGAAAGAAAGGAAATGTTAGATACAGGTCTATAACTGGATAAGGATGCAGGATCAAGAGAAGGCTTCTTAATTGTAGGAATAATAAATGAAGATTTGAGGGCAGACGGAAATTTAGATGTAGACAAAGATAAGTTAACCAAATCCAGAACAATAGGATAGAATAAAAAAGAGAGTTCTTTAAAAAGGGTTGTAGGAATAAGATCTAGAGAACAAGAAGTGGGAGACATAGAATTAATTATATTTGTAAGATGGTCCAATGTGACAGGAGAAAAGGATGATAATGATTCAGAAGTGAACTTAGTAAAAGATGGTGTAGGCCTATTATAAGACGAAGATCTAATATTAGATATTTTATTAGTTAGAAATTCAAGATAGTCATCAGGAGAGAAAGATGGAGGAGGAGAGTTTTTATGTAAAAGTTTAGATAAAGAAGACCACCTATTTTTAGAATTGGAGGAAGAGATAATAGAATTTCTTAAAAACGAAGAGTGTTTATTAAAAAGGAGAGTACGATAAGAAGAGAAACAATTTTGCCATTTATTCAAACAGGATACAGAGAGAGTAGATCGATAAATTCGTTCATACTTGCGAACTAGTCGCTTAGAAGTCGTGCACTCACAATCATACCATGGGGATTTTTTAGAGATTAGACGATACCGGAAAGTTTTAAATGGAGCAAAAATATCTAAAAGGGAAGATAGAGTAAGATTGAAATTATCCATAAAACTATCCACATCAGTAAAAGATTTAGAGCAAAAGTCAGAAGAAAGAAAGCATTTAGTAAAATTTATTTTATCAAAATTAGACCAAGAGCGCTTAACAATAGAAGAGGGGAAGTTAGAAAAAGGCTGAACAAGAGATAATTTAAAAGATATAAAGTAGTGGTCAGTAAAGTGGAGTGGAATAGATGTTAAGTCATTAATTTTGCTATAATTGATCAGTGCCGAATAGCTGGTAAGTATTCGATTCGTATTTGGTTTTTATTTTAGTGTATTGTATTTCGACTCACTCTGGGCTGTTAAAGAATCGTATGCATTTGTGAAGTGGCTTGAGAGATCAGAAGGTTTTGGAAAAGCTTTCAATGGTAAATAGGACTTACTTATTCTTTTCTTTTCATTTTCAATCTGCATAAGCATATAACAACAAACTTAAAAAGAAAGAAACTTTTTAAATCATTTCAAATATCAAGAAGAAGACAACTTACCAAAGCAGCATAATCCAAGCATAGATAACGAGGCATAATCTCACTAAGGCTTAGTGACTAAGCTCGAAACTAAAGGAACTCTGCAGACGATTTTGCTAAAGATGCAATTACTAATACAAATAAATGAATATTTTTGTGAAATTATAAATTTAGTAAACTAATTTGAGATAATTT
>OX030967.1:4076089-4213589 GCA_943735955.1 Piscicola geometra | reverse complement strand
ATAAAAAAAATTATAAATCTTTTTTATTATTTTCAATTATATTTTTTCTTTTTCATATTATTTATATTTTTTATTCAGATTTAAGAAGCAGGAATTGCTTCTAAAAAATTCAGCACATCCAAATCGAGATTCATCATCACCATCATCTCTGACACCATCCACTCCATCCTCCTCCCACCACTCCGTCACCAAAAGCCTGGTATGTGGTTCGTTAGCAGGACTGGCAGCCAAGAGCCTCATTTACCCTCTCGACTTCACAAAGAAACGACTCCAAGCTGAAGGCATCCACGCATACTCCAGCGCCATTGTTGGCAAGGCGCACAACTACACTGGTTTCCTCAACTGCATTGTGACAGTGGTGAGAAAGGAGGGGTTTACAGCTGTGTACAAGGGATTTGTGCCTAGCAGTCTCAAGGCTATTGCCACCTCTGCCCTCATCTTCTCCTCTTATGAACACTTCAAGGACATCTTTTCTGACCTCCATAAGTCATTCAGATAGCCCTCATTGAACTTTTGTATATAGAAAATACCATCAATTTTTGATTTGTATAGCGCTGAATATTGCCTTCTGTAGAGCTCAATCTTTCTTAAATAGTCGTTCAATTAGCGATGACTGCATAATACCTGGCTTTCTTATATCTATACCATTATTATCATCCACATCATCGTCATCGTTTGAATAGATTTTTAGTTGCTTAGAGCACTTATCTTATGAAATTCTGTAAATTACTTTTTTTCGAGGCAGTCATGCAAGCCGGTAATACCTCATTCCTAGAAAATGTTCTGTCTTTATCTTATTTTAAGTCGACCCGAACTTTTGAAGACCACATAAAATGCAAAAAAGCCAATCAGAAAGTTGCTTTCATGAGAAGATCATTTTATTCAGAAGCTCTGGCTCCATTAGCGGCTGATGATTAGCCTTTGATTACTCAAAGTCTAGAGGTCAAAAGACCTGCGCTGGTTTAACGTGTGAGTTTATCTGGATTGATCTTCTACAAGGAGATTTCCTTGTTTAGAAGTGAGAATATAATAGGAATGAAAAAGACAATTATGAAGAGTAGTTTATTACGAAAATGTATTTTTATATGACAATATCTTCTTTCAAAAGTGTAATGACTAGACGGATAAGGTGGTAAGCAGTAATCAAGCAAAAAAAAGAATAAATTCAAAAAGCTATAAATTTGCTAGTCGAATGTACAATTGCAAGCTCAGAACGCTTGGTTGGAGATGCTCTTGATGGAGATGGAGGTTATTCGGTACAGAAGCAACATATAGCACAGAAGCGAACAAATTTGAATAACTAACGCAATTAAAACATTTTGATATACTGCTCATTTCCCAATTTAAAAAATTTAACGTTTTTTTCTTTTTATTTTCGTTAATTTTTAATGAAATAAAAAGCTATTTGCAACTTTGCTACTGAATCTGTTTTGTATCAAACTTAATGCAATTTAAGTATACAAAGTATAAAATTCATTTTTTAATTTTAGTGGAGTAAAAAAAGTCATGAACAGAAGAGGTCATATTTATAGCATAAACTTACCACCATTTAATTTAGAGAGTGAATGTTCATTTTATAATGTTGAATACACGGAGTTAAAAAGATCTTAAAATGTCGGTAGATTTTAAAGACTATGACTTCTAAGTTTAAGCAGTGGTTCTTGCAAGCTTCAGTGTAAAATTTCACTATGCTAACAGCATGTTGGGTGTGGTGATGGTGGGGAAGAGAAAGATGAATCTGGGAGTGTCGATGATGATGATGATCCTTGATGTTGATGATGAGGTTGATGATAATCTTGATGATGATGCTGTTGATGGTGCTGTTGATGATGATGCTAGTGACTTATCAAGAAGAACAGTATTCGTTTAGAAATTCATGAAAGAGTGAAGACAACCACGTTACAATAATGATACCGACCGTCACAATTCACGGTGAACATGTGAATATTTAATGAAAAAGAAAAAAAAGAAAACATAATTTTTAGAATCTCTTTTGTTTTTTTTGTAATATTTAAAACTACTATTCACTTTTAGTAATACTTGGGTCGTCTTGACAACCAATGAAAATGGTGTTTTAATAAGAGTCAAAGTATTTTGATGAAAGGGTGATGAAGGGTGAGTATCGAAAAGAAATTTGATTTGCAAGAAAATTCTGAAATGATTGTTCAACGGCAAAATGTTCAGTACAAAAAATACTAGGTGTAATATGATGAAGTTTAAAAATTAGTGGACAAATCAACTTTTAAAAACTTAAAAAAATAAAAAAAATTAATTTGATATCCATGCAAAAGTTTAAAACAACGAAATTATCCTAAAGATAATAATACAATAAAAATATAAAAAATTGAAAATAACTTTTTTTTAAATCCACCATTCCTAGTTTTGTATCACAAACAGAGTAAAGCACGATTGAATTTGGAATGCTCACCAGTTAATGTTTCCACACTAATAATATCACAATAAGATGGTGAAGATTGTGGTGGGGATGGTGATGATGGTGATGATGATGGTTGTGATGATAGTGGAGGTGATGGTGATGATAGTGGTTTATGGAATGAAGTAAATCAGAATTGATGGCTCTTAACTAAAGCAATGAATTAAAAGAAACGAACTGAAAATCTAATTTGAGTAAACGGTGAAAACAAAAGCTAGCAACTAAAGTGATGAAAGCAATAGAAGCCATTTAAATGCGTCCAGGGCAAGCCAGCATCTGTTTCCACACTACTACACACCCATGCATGGGGTGGGGGTGCATATTCAAGCATCAATAACCCGGTACTAAAAGTTAAAAAAACTGTTGAGGGTTCTTGCAATGCTATGGCGAATGCTATTATTAAAGTTTTAAACACAATAGAGTTATATTAAAAAACCATCCTATTTTATATCCAAACTCCTCCGTATATCCAAGCTGTAGCTACACACGAGGGTGTAGCTTTGAGTGGATGAATGCTGAAAGATTAAAATAAGAAATGTACTAGTGAAAAACTCATTTTGATTATATTTGGTAATATCTTTTTGTGTAGATTCTTTGTTTCCTGCGAATTTTGAAGAAATTGACAAATCTATTTTGTCTGTAAACGATCATTTATTTTGATGCAAAAAACTAACAAGATATGGCGAAGAAAAAATAGACTCACACAGTTCCAAGTTCAATTTTTTTTCAGTCTTCCCTCTCTACACCTGTGTAATTATCATCGGTACAAATTCAAGTATAAAGCAAGTTTCAAGATATGTGTTCAATAAATAGATAAATCTAAAAGCAGTGTTTGCCGAGTTAACAGCATTAAGCTTTAGAAAAATAGCCTCAAGAATTAGAAAAACCAATAAATGCAATATTACTATAACTGACTTGTTAACTGTTAACATTGTGAACACCACCAAGCTTTAAAGAAGCCTAACCCATTGACGAACCTGGTTCTTGGTGGATGACGAGGGTGCATGATGACTCGACTGACTCACTTGACTGCATCATGATCAGTGAATCCCCTTCAATGCTTCTCTCCATCTGCTGCTTGAACAGCTCCTGTTGCTCCCTCAGTAACTGCTGCTGCTGCTGCTGTTGCTGTGACATCTTCTCACCGCTTTGTCTCACAAACCTAGCGTTGTCGAGTGTTTCAGTGGTGGTCTTGGAGGAGGTTTGGCGAGTTTCTTCGGTGAATGAGGTGTGCGGCGATGAAAAGTCACCGGAGTCAATCACTCTTCGGCCGGACAGCACCGATGACTGCTGTGAACTCATCTGGCTCCAGGCGCCTGATTCGCTAGAGATGTCCATTGATTCCACTAAAGAGTCTTTCAACGAGTCCTGAGACATTGAACGCGCCATCATCGTCGCCTGCAATGAATCGCTGTCGAAGCTGGCTTTTCGGGAATGGCTGCTGCGGCTGCTGTGGTGGCTGTAATGGCTGTGGTGGCTGTGGTGGCTGTGGTGGCTTTCGACTTCTAGAGAGTCGGTAGAATGCGTGGTCGACTTCAGTTTCGACGTCTTGTACTTGCTGGCCACTCCTGCGTCCTCCAAGGAGTCAGTTGACGTCACCATCGTCTTGTCACTCACTCCGATCGTCTCCATGGCAACAAGAGAGTCTGTGGAAACGAGCATCGAATCAGCTGACATTTCCTTCTTCATCATCTGCTTCACCTCATCCAGGGCTGCAGTGGCTGAGGCAAGGAAGTTTGACGTCATACCAGTCAACGACAAGCCACCCTCCTTCTTTTCCAGATCTTGCAGCGAGTCTGTTGAGTGCGACTTCTGCATCACATCTTCGGTGTCATCATCGCTCTTCTCCACCTCTTCTTCCTTCATCTTCTCAGCCAGTCTCAGCTCTCTCTCTGCTGCTTCCTTCTTCTCAGAGGCCCTCCGGATGATGTCGACGATATCTTGGTAGGGAGGGTACTTTGCCACTGACACTGACGCTTGAGTGACCGCTGTGGTCGACACTGAAGCGGTTGAAGCCAAAGCTTCATCTTTGGAATCTCCACTGTTCTTGGAAGACTTTCCCTTGCTCGAGTCACTATCAGAGAAGTCTTCCCTCACCGGCAGGGAGCCTCTCTCGAGCATACTCGCGACCTTTCGAGCCTCCACCGACAACTCCTCATCCACTTCCAACTGCTGCTCCAGCTGTTCGAACTCAGCCAACGACGACGACGATGAAGATCTGAAATACTCGGCAGTGAGGTTGGCTTGTTTGGCAAAGTCCAACTCTGCAGCTGAAGATCCTGAACTCCGGGACTCCAACGAGCTTGGCTGCTCCATGATCTCCTTTTCCAGCGTTTCAAACTCCGCCAGTGATGACGTCGTCGAGATGTTATCGTCCTTATCTCTGGTCGTCTTCGTCGACATCTTGCAGATCGACACTGATCCGACGCTTCCTTTCTCGATGATCTCCTTTTCTAGGTCCTCAAATTCCAGGAGGGAGGATGATACAGAGATGCAGTCCATCTGTTTCCTTCCGGCTTTCTTGCCCTGCATCGACTTCTTCAGATAAGCGCATGTTTTCTTGTTCGAAGAATCGGAGTTGTTGGTGTCTTGATCCATCCTGTCGGAAGAGCTCGAAGTCTTAGAGCTTGATCGTTTTTCATCTTCTTCAGTGATCATCGGCAAAGGTCCTTGTGGAATAATGGAAGATGAGTCTTTTTCGTCGTTATTTTCATCATCATCATCGCCTTCATCTTCATCTTCTTCATTAATATCTTCTTCTGCATCTACTTCTACATCAACAGTTTCATCTTCTTCTACATCTTGATCCATCTCAACACCTTCTTCTATTTTCTCTTCTATTTCTTCAACTTCAATAGTTTTTTCCCTATCCAACCTCTTTTCTCCGTTGCCGAACCCTTCTTCATCAGACAAAGCGAACAAATTGTAAGCTGCATCTGAATCCGATCCATTTTCATCGGACTTCTTCCAGTAACTGTCGACTGAAACGATTTTGAACGTTCCAGGGAGGTCTTCTTCTTCGGAAGAATCTTTTAAGAAGGAAGTTTCTTGATCTCCCACTTTCTCTTTTTCTTCTTTTGCTTCCACGGGGGTTTGCTGCATGGTGCTGGTTGCCATGGAAATCTGTGTGACGTCATCCGTGACGTTGTCTTCCAAAAAGTCTGCCATGCAGTCTGCTCCTTCTGTGGACGCTTGCCAGTTTGGTTCGTCCACGTCGGTGCTCTGCGACTGCTTGTCCGACTCCACTTCCAACTCTGCCGATGTGCATTTGAGGCGATTATATAATTTTAATATATTAATTATATATAATAGAGTTTAAATGCAGAAATTTATTATTTTTTGATGCACTTGGAAGAATTTAAATGAGACGAAAAAACTAGCTGTTCTGGCTGCCAGCAGAAGATAAACGTGCGGTAAAAATAAATTTTCACAAAATCTCGACAAGATTTTGTTACAAATAAAGATATAATTTGAGAAAAAAATTTAGGCAGTGAAAGATGTTTAACCTCGCGGGGAAGTAACGTCTTCCAGTTGAGCCACTTCGGAGCTGGAAGAGCTGCCTTGGTCGTCTTTCAACTCTGTCTTCTCTGAAAAAGTGTTGGAGACAGATGAATTAAATGAATAAAATGTTAAAATATTTCATATTAAATTAATAGTTTGTGAATTAATTAACTGTAGTAGTCTATTAATTTGGTGTTAATTTCAATTAGAAAATAAATTGCTAACCCTTAGTGGCGTCTAGGTGTTTGACCAGATCGGAGAGTTCTTGCGTCTTAGCCAGACTGCTCAGAGATCCAGCCACACTCATGATCGTCCTTTCCGAGGTCAGTAACTGCGTCGAAGTTTTACTTTTCACCGTCTTGACTAGCTTCTCACCAACGGTCGTTTCGGTGACTTCCTTCTCTCCCGCTTGAGTGGGACTCTCGACGTGTCTATCGGTGAATCGGCTTATTTTCACGTCGTCTTCGGTCCTGATTACATCAGCTGGTTCTAAGGCTGATTCTATTTTCTCCTCCAATAAAGAATACTTTTCTTCTTCTGCCGAAGTTTCGAGGAAAAACTTTTTCGTCATTGTCGTTTTGCGAGTGACTTGGGAGACTGTGCGCTTAACGGTGGTTCCGTCGGGCAGCGTTTCTTGGTATTCGGCTTTTTCATAGGCAACGTCCGGTTCAGTCTCGATGGTTTCTGTGTAGACCATCACCGGGAAGTCGTTCAAATCCCGCTCAGGCGTCGACTCTGCTTTCTCGGCGTCTTCACTCACACTCGACCTGGGACTGTTCAGGTCCAACTGCTTGTCGTTCTCATCAACGTTCTCCGTGATGAGGATCTCTTTGACTTCTCCATCAGCGCCTATCGACCTCTCCATGCGCACCTTAGTCTTTATCGATTTCTGCAGATCCCTGGACAGTTTCTGAGACTGGTAGATGGATTTTGGCACTAATCCACTGATCAGAGGAGCACTGATGTTGTCTTCGTCGGTCTGCTCGTTGGCCTGCTCAACTTTGGTGGAAAGTTCAACCACTTGCTCTACCCTCGATGGGAACACTAGGACCTTTTCATCTGGTAACGTCTTTTCTCTACTCACCAAGTAGGTTAATTCTTCTGTAGCTGCAGGCGTTTCGACGGAGGATGTGACTTCATACTGCTGAGCTGCTGTGATTTCTTCGTCTTTTATGGCTATTTCAGTCTCATCGTATACGATAGAATCACTAGCTTGTTCAATTTCTTTCAAGGTGCTATGAACCGTAGAAGCTTCAGATTCACTGACAGCTCCTGCAGCCCTCATCACTTTCTCCTCTACAATCTCCTCTTGTTGACCCTGTTCCTTTGAAGGTTGTATGCATGATGATGAGGACGATGACGATGATGAAGATGGTTCGAGTGGTTTTGTAACCTTGGTGAAGGTGATGACAGAATGACTTGAAATGGTGGAATCGGAAGTGTCTCTTGTGATGGAGGTTTCTTCATACTCCTTAGACTGACTTGCATCATCAGCTGCAGAGGCGAGAGATTCTGTCGAGATCGATACGTGTTCTTCCATGGTTTCTTTTTCAGCTTTCACACTTTCAAGTTGAGTTTCGTACTTTTCTTCCATCACTGTTTCTTCTTCTTCTCTTTTGCTCATAGCTTCCTCGACCAAATCATAAGATTCTTCAATCTCAGCAGCTTTCAAATAACCTTTTATCCTGCATTCATCAGTGAATGTCTGTTCCACTGATCCTGTTGTTTCATCAAGTGTTTCAGTCTTTTGGAGCAACACCTGGTCTGTTCTATGCAGGTCTAACTCACTCAAAGATTTTTTTTCTTTTTCGCTTGTCTCATATGAACTACTCGATTGCACCACTTCCCAATCGTCCATCGACACATCGACTGAGCCGAGTTTTTCTTGCATTTTTATCTCTTCTTCATCAGTTGTGAACCTTTCATCCTCTAATAGAGGCCTCACAGTGGTTCTAGTTGTTTCATCTCCTCCAGATGCATCAACCAACAACACTCTAACTTGTTCACTCCTCCCTCGTTCAGTCTCTTGCATTGTTGAAGAAACTTGGACCACTTCGATGATTCTGGACTCACTGACTTTGGTGACCGTTTCACCAGTTTGAACTTCTGGATCTGAATCTAAACAAACTCTATCAATTATTTCTACTTCATCTTTTCCATCTCCAGCTAATTCAACCGCTGCATCATCAATTCTTTTGTCACCATCAGTAAAAACTTGTTCCGAAAATTCAGATAAAAGCCTAACAGAACCTGAAACTACAGCTTGTTTCAAAACTTCTGTTTCTGCATGTGGTTTTTCAGAGATCGCTTCTTTCGACTCTTTTCTGACCTGCGCTGTTCGCATTTTGTTTTTTTCATCAAAATCGATATGATCAACTTCATCTGCCGTTTCAAGAAACGTGTCAGTTGGCTGATCTTCGACAACTTCATCCATTTCAGAGTCATCAGAGACAGAAGCCTTCAGAACTTCTGCAACGCTCTCAACTTCTTCAGTCTTCTCAATGCTTGTCACAGCTTCAGGAACTTCGTGAGTGATTGCTCTCTCAGTTCTTTCAGTCACTTCAGCTTCTGTTTCTGCCATGGATTTCTTCGTGATCACTTGTGCTGTTTCTTCATACAGTTCTGTATCTGCTTCTACTTCTTTCTTCTCTGTAACAACTTCTTCCAATTTTTCTTTCTCTGTTACAACGTCTATCAACTCTTCTTTCTCTGTTTCAACGTCTTCTACTTCTCCTTTCTCTGTTACAACGTCTTCCACTTTTTCTGTAACAACGTTTTCCACTTCTTCTGTTACAACTTCTTCCACTCTATCTTCTTCTGTAAGGATCTTTTCAATGGCTACTTCTGAAACTTCTTCATCACTCTCTTTGACAACCATTTTTTCAGTCGATAGAGGCTGTGCTTCTAGTTTTATTTCATCTTTTTGCACCAGTTCAGTTTCTGTTTCTTCAATTTCTTTCAACACAACTTTATCGAACTCATCTTCTTGTGTTACAGTTGTACTTTGGTCTGTAGATTCGAGTTCCACTTCAGAAGTCTGCGCCTCGAAGGGAACTTCAAACTGGGTGACCTTTGAGATCTCGACTGTTTCTTCGTGTGATCTTTCTTCCACTACAGCAGCTGAGGATCTCACTTGATCAAACACTCTGACCTCACTTTGGAACTGACTAGACACTGTTGTAAGGTCTTTTGAAACTGAAACAAGCTTCGAAAGGTTGTCAAAAGACTTAGTCTCCGCTTCTTGAACAACTTCATCTTGTTCTTTGGAAAAGTCTTCCAATTCTACTTCCAGAGTTGAAACCTCTCTTGCATCTGTAGCCAGTGCTTCTGCTTCTTCTGTTTGTGTTTCTCCCATTTCCACTGCTGACTCAACTTCTTTAACTGCTTTCACATCTATCATTTCTTCATGAACCTCTTCTTTGACCTCCGTGTCAATCATTTCTTCCACACTTCTTTTGACAGTTTCTGAAACTATTTCTGTGTCAGAGACGCTCACACTCTCAGTCTCAGTGATCATCATTTTATTCGTTTCTACACCCTCCACTACTCTGCCAATTGCACATTCTGTTTCGTCTGCCTCACTAGCTTCCTCTTCTTCATCGGCTTCTGCAACGCTCTCAACCTCTTCAGTCTTCTCAATGCTTGTCACAGCTTCAGGAACTTCGTGAGTGATTGCTCTCTCAGTTCTTTCAGTCACTTCAGCTTCTGCTTCTACAATGGATTTCTTCGTGATCACTATTGCTGTTTCTTCATAGAGTTCTGTATCAGTTTCTACTTCATCCTTCTCCGTAACAACGTCTTCTATTTCTTCTTTCTCTGTTACAACGTCTTCCACTTCCACTTTCTCTGTTACAACATCTTCCACTTCTTCTTTCTCTGTTACAACATCTTCCACTTCTTCTTTCTCTGTTACAACGTCTTCCACTTCCACTTTTTCTGTTACAACATCTTCCACTTCTTCTTTCTCTGTTACATCATCTTCCACTTCTTCTTTCTCTGTTACAACGTATTCCACTTTTTCTGTTAAAACGTCCTTCACCTTTTCTGTTACAACGTCTTCCATTTTTTCTGTTACAACTTCTTCCACTTTTTGTGTTACAACGTCTTCCAATTTCCTTGATATAACGTCTTCCACTCCTTCTTTCTCTGTAACAACGTCTGTCAATTCTTCTTTCTTTGTTACAACGTCTTCCACTTTTTCTGTTAAAACGTCTTCCACTTTCACCCCTACAACGTCTTGCAATTTTTCCAGTACAACTTCTTCCATTTTTTCTGTTACAACTTCTTCCACTTCTTCTTTCTCTGATACAACGTCTTCCACTTCTTCTTTTTCTGTTACAACGTCTGTCAATTCTTCTTTCTCTGATACAACGTCTTCTACTTTTTCTGTTACAACTTCTTCCACTTCTTCTTTCTCTGATACAACGTCTTCCACTTCTTCTTTTTCTGTTACAACGTCTGTCAATTCTTCTTTCTCTGTTACAACGTCTTCCACTTTTTCTGTAACAACGTCTTTCACTTTCTCTGCTACAGTGTCTTCCACTTTTTCTGTAACAACGTCTTCCACTTTATCTGTTACAACGTCTTTCACTTTCTCTGCTACAGTGTCTTCCACTTTATCTGTTACAACGTCTTCCACTCTTTTTGTTACAACGTCTTCCAATTTTTCCAGTACAACGTCTTCCAATTTCTCTGTTACAACGTCTTCCACTTTTTCTGTTAAAACGTCTTCCACTTTCACCCCTACAACGTCATCCAATTTTTCCAGTACAACGTCTTCCATTTTTACTGTTACAACTTCTTCCACTTCTTCTTTCTCTGTGACAACGTCTTCCACTTTTTCTGTGACAACGTCTTCCATTTTCTCTGTTACAACGTCTTCCATTTTCTCTGTTACAACGTCTTCCATTTTCTCTGTTACGATGTCTTGTACTTTCTCTGTTACAACGTCTTCCACTCTATCTTCTTCTGTAAGGATCTTTTCAATGGATACTTCTGAAACTTCCTCATCACTCTCATTGACAACCATTTTTTCAGTCGATAGAGGATGTGCTTCTAGTTTTATTTTGTTTTCTGTTTTTTCCAGTTCAGTTTCTGTTTCTTCAATTTCTTTCAACACAACTTTATCGAACTCATCTTCTTGTGTTACAGTTGCACTTTGGTCTGTAGATTCGAGTTCCACTTCAGAAGTCTGCGTCACGAAGGAAACTTCAAACTGGGTGACTTTTGAGATCTCGACTGTTTCTTCGTGGGATCTTTCTTCCACTACAGCAGCTGAGTCTTTCACTTGATCAAACACTCTGACCTCACTTCGGAACTGACTAGACACTGTTGTAATATCTTTTGAAACTGAAACAAGCTTCGAAATGTATTCAAAAGACTTAGTCTCTGCTTCCTGAACAACTTCATCTTGTTCTTTGGAAAATTCTTCCAAGTCTACTTCCAGAGTTGAAACCTCTCTTACATCTGTAGCCAGTGCTTCTGCTTCTTCTGTTTGTGTTTTTCCCATTTCGACTGCTGACTCAACTTCTTTAACTGCTTTCACATCAATGATTTCTTCATAATCCTCTTCACTGACCTTTGTGTCAATCATTTCTTCCACACTTCTTTTGACTGTTTCTGAAACTATTTCTGTGTCAGAGACGCTCACACTCTCAGTCTCAGTGATCATCATTTTATTCGTTTCCACACCCTCCACTACTCTGTCAATTGCACATTCTGTTTCGTCTGCCTCACTAGCTTCCTCTTCTTCATCGGCTTCTGCAACGCTCTCAACCTCTTCAGTCTTCTCAATGCTTGTCACAGCTTCAGGAACTTCGTGAGTGATTGCTCTCTCAGTTCTTTCAGTCACTTCAGCTTCTGTTTCTACCATGGATTTCTTCGTGATCACTTGTGCTGTTTCTTCGTAGAGTTCTGTATGAGCTTCAACTTCTTCCTTCTCGTTAACAACGTCTACCAATCTTTCTTTCTTTGTAACAACGTCTTCTACTCTCTCTGTTACAACTTCTTCCACTTTTTCTGTTACAACGTCTTCCAATTCTTCTTTCTCTGTGATGATCTTTTCTCTGGATACTTTTGAAACTTCTTCATCACTCTCTTTAACCGCAAATTTTTCAGTCGATAGAGGCTGTGCTTCTAGTTTTATTTCATCTTTTTGCACTAGTTCAGTTTCTGTTTTTTGTATTTCTTTCGAAACAGCTTTATCGAACTCATCTTCTTGTGTTACAGTTGTACTTTGGTCTGTAGATTCGAGTTCCACTTCAGAAGTCTGTGTCTCGAAGGGAACTTCAAACTGGGTGACTTTTGAGATCTCGACTGTTTCTTCGTGTGATCTTTCTTCCACTACAGCAGCTGAGTCTTTCACTTGATCAAACACTCTGACCTCACTTCGGAACTGACTAGACACTGTTGTAATATCTTTTGAAACTGAAACAAGCTTCGAAATGTATTCAAAAGACTTAGTCTCTGCTTCCTGAACAACTTCATCTTGTTCTTTGGAAAATTCTTCCAAGTCTACTTCCAGAGTTGAAACCTCTCTTACATCTGTAGCCAGTGCTTCTGCTTCTTCTGTTTGTGTTTTTCCCATTTCGACTGCTGACTCAACTTCTTTAACTGCTTTCACATCAATGATTTCTTCATAAACCTTTTCACTGGCCTCCGTGTCAATCATTTCTTCCACACTTCTTTTGACTGTTTCTGAAACTATTTCTGTGTCAGAGACGCTCACACTCTCAGTCTCAGTGATCATCATTTTATTCGTTTCCACACCCTCCACTACTCTGTCAATTGCACATTCTGTTTCGTCTGCCTCACTAGCTTCCTCTTCTTCATCGGCTTCTGCAACGCTCTCAACCTCTTCAGTCTTCTCAATGCTTGTCACAGCTTCAGGAACTTCGTGAGTGATTGCTCTCTCAGTTCTTTCAGTCACTTCAGCTTCTGTTTCTACCATGGATTTCTTCGTGATCACTTGTGCTGTTTCTTCGTAGAGTTCTGTATGAGCTTCAACTTCTTCCTTCTCGTTAACAACGTCTACCAATCTTTCTTTCTTTGTAACAACGTCTTCTACTCTCTCTGTTACAACTTCTTCCACTTTTTCTGTTACAACGTCTTCCAATTCTTCTTTCTCTGTGATGATCTTTTCTCTGGATACTTTTGAAACTTCTTCATCACTCTCTTTAACCGCAAATTTTTCAGTCGATAGAGGCTGTGCTTCTAGTTTTATTTCATCTTTTTGCACTAGTTCAGTTTCTGTTTTTTGTATTTCTTTCGAAACAGCTTTATCGAACTCATCTTCTTGTGTTACAGTTGTACTTTGGTCTGTAGATTCGAGTTCCACTTCAGAAGTCTGTGTCTCGAAGGGAACTTCAAACTGGGTGACTTTTGAGATCTCGACTGTTTCTTCGTGTGATCTTTCTTCCACTACAGCAGCTGAGGATCTCACTTGATCAAATACTCTGACTTCACTTCGGAACTGACTAGACACTGTTGTCATGTCTTTTGAAACTGAAACAAGCTTCGAAAGGTTGTCAAAAGACTTGGTCTCCGCTTCCTGAACAACTTCATCTTGTTCTTTGGAAAAGTCTTTCAAGTCTACTTCCAGAGTTGAAACTATTTCTGTGTCAGAGACGCTCACACTCTCAGTCTCAGTGATCATCATTTTATTCGTTTCTACACCCTCCAATACTCTGTCAATTGCACATTCTGTTTCGTCTGCCTCACTAGCTTCCTCTTCTTCATCGGCTTCTGCAACGCTCTCAACCTCTTCAGTCTTCTCAATGCTTGTCACCGCTTCAGGAACTTCGTGAGTGATAGCTCTCTCAGTTCTTTCAGTCACTTCAGCTTCTGTTTCTACCATGGATTTCTTCTTGATCACTTGTGCTGTTTCTTCATAGAGTTCTGTATCAGCTTCTTTTTCTTCCTTCTCTGTAACAACGTCTACAAATTTTTCTTTCTCTGTTACAACTTCTTCCACCTTTTCTGTTACAACGTCTTCCATTTTTTGTGTTACAACGTCTTCCAATTTCTCTGATACAACGTCTTCCACTTCTTCTTTCTCTGTTACAACGTCTGTCAATTCTTCTTTCTCTGATACAAAGTCTTCTACTTTTTCTTTTACAACGTCTTCCACTTTTTCTGTTACAACGTCTTCCACTTTTTCTGTTACAACGTCTACAACTTTTTCTGTTAAAATGTCTTCCACTTTCACCCCTACAACGTCTTCCAATTCTTCCAGTACAACGTCTTCCAATTCTTCCAGTACAAAGTCTTCCATTTTTTCTGTTACAACTTCTTCCACTTCTTCTTTCTCTGATACAACGTCTTCCACTTCTTCTTTTTCTGTTACAACGTCTGTCAATTCTTCTTTCTCTGAAACAACGTCTTCTACTTTTTCTGTTACAACGTCTTCCACTTTTTCTGTTACAACGTCTTCAACTTTTTCTGTTAAAACGTCTTCCACTTTCACCCCTACAACGTCTTGCAATTTTTCTAGTACAACGTCTTCCATTTTTTCTGTTACAACTTCTTCCACTTCTTTTTTCTCTGATACAACGTCTTCCACTTCTTCTTTTTCTGTTACAACGTCTGTCAATTCTTCTTTCCCTGAAACAACGTCTTCTACTTTTTCTGTTACAACGTCTTTCACTTTCTCTGCTACAGTGTCTTCCACTTTTTCTGTTACAACGTCTTCCAATTTTTCCAGCACAACGTCTTCCACTTTTTCTGTTACAACGTCTTCCACTTTTTCTGTTACAACTTCTTCCACTTTCACCTCTACAACGTCTTCCAATTTTTCCAGTACGTTTTCCATTTTTTCTGTTACAACTTCTTCCACTTCATCTTTCTCTGATACAACGTCTTCCACTTCTTTTTTCTCTGTTACAGCGTCTGTCAATTCTTTTTTCTCTGATACAACGTCTTCCACTTTTTCTGTTACAACGTCATCCACTTTTTCTGTTACAACCTCTTCCACTTTTTCTGTTACAACGTCTTCCACTCTTTTAGTTACAACGTCATCAACTTTTTCTTTTACAACGTCTGTCAATTCTTCTTTCTCTGTTACAACGTCTTCCACATTTTCTGTTACAGCGTCTTCCACATTTTCTGTTACAACGTCATCCACTTTTTCCGTTACAACATCTTCCACTTTCTCTGCTACAACGTCTTCCATTTTTTCTGTCCTAACTTCTTCCACTTCTTCTTTCTCTGTTATAACGTCTTCCACTAATTCTTGCTCTGTTACAACGTCTTCCACTTCTTCTTTCTTTGTTAAAACGTCTTCCACTTTCTCTGCTACAGCGTCTTCCACTTTTTCTGTTACAACGTCTTCCACTTTCTCTGTTACAGCGTCTTCCACTTTTTCTGTTACAACGTCTTCCACTTTTTCTGTTACAACGTCTTCCACTCTTTCGGTTACAACGTCTTCCACTTTCACCTCTACAACGTCTTCCAATTTTTCCAGTACGTCTTCCATTTTTTCTGTTACAACTTCTTCCACTTCTTCTTTTTCTGATACAACGTCTTCCACTTCTTTTTTCTCTGTTACAGCGTCTGTCAATTGTTTTTTCTCTGATACAACGTCTTCCACTTTTTCTCTTACAACGTCTTGCACTTTTTCTGTAACAACGTCTTCCAGTTTTTCTGTTACAACGTCTTCCACATTTTCGGTTACAACGTCATCAACTTTTTCTTTTACAACGTCTGTCAATTCTTCTTTCTCTGTTACAACGTCTTCCACATTTTCTGTTACAGCGTCTTCCACATTTTCGGTTACAACGTCATCCACTTTTTCCGGTACAACATCTTCCACTTTCTCTGCTACAACGTCTTCCATTTTTTCTGTCATAACTTCTTCCACTTCTTCTTTCTCTGTTATAACGTCTTCCACTAATTCTTTCTCTGTTACAACGTCTTCCACTTTCTCTGCTACCGCGTCTTCCACTTTTTCTGTTACAACGTCTTCCACTTTTTCTGTTACAACGTCTTCCATTTTCTCTGTTACAACGTCATCCATTTTTTCTGTCATAACTTCTTCCACTTCTTCTTTCTCTGTTATAACGTCTTCCACTAATTCTTTCTCTGTTACAACGTCTTCCACTTTCTCTGCTACCGCGTCTTCCACTTTTTCTGTTACAACGTCTTCCACTTTTTCTGTTACAACGTCTTCCATTTTCTCTGTTACAACGTCATCCATTTTTTCTGTCATAACTTCTTCCACTTCTTCTTTCTCTGTTATAACGTCTTCCACTAATTCTTGCTCTGTTACAATGTCTTCCACTATTTCTTGCTCTGTAACAACGTCTTCTACTACTTCTTTCTTTGTTAAAATGTCTTCCACTTTCTCTGCTACAGCGTCTTCCACTTTTTCTGTTACAACGTCTTCCACTTTTTCTGTTGCAACGTCTTCCACTTTTTCTGTTACAACGTCTTCCACTCTTTCTGTTACAACGTCTTCCACTCTTTCGGTTACAACGTCTTGCACTTTTTCTGTTACAACGTCTGCCACTTTTTCTGTTACAACGTCTTCCACTAATTCTTGCTCTGTTACAACATCTTCCACTTTTTCTGTTACAATGTCTTCCACTTTTTCTGTTACAACGTCTTCCATTTTTTCTGTTACAACGTCTTCCACATTTTCTGTTACAACGTCTTCCACTTTTTCTGTAACAATGTCTTCCACTTTTTCTGTTACAACGTCTTCCACTCTTTCTGTTACAGCGTCTTCCACATTTTCCGTTACAACATCTTCCACTTTTTCTGCTACAACGTCTTCCACTTTTTCTGTCATAACGTCTTCCACTCTTTCTGTTACAACGTCTTGCACTTTTTCTGTAACAACGTCATCCATTTTTTCTGTCATAACTTCTTCCACTTTTTCTTTCTCTGTTATAACGTCTTCAACTAATTCTTCCTCTGTTACAACGTCTTCCACTAATTCTTGCTCTGTTACAACGTCTTCCACTATTTCTTGCTCTGTAACAACGTCTTCTACTATTTCTTTCTTTGTTAAAAAGTCTTCCACTTTTTCTTTTACAGCGTCTTCCACTTTTTCTGTTACAACGTCTTCTACTTTCTCTGTTACAGCGTCTTCCACTTTTTCTGTTACAACGTCTTCCACTTTTTCTGATACAGCGTCTTCCACTTTCACCCCTACAACGTCTTCCAATTTTTCCAGTACAACGTCTTCCTTTTTTTCTGTTACAACTTCTTCCACTTCATTTTTCTCTGATACAACGTCTTCCACTTCTTCTTTTTCCGTAACAGCGTCTTCTATTTCTTCTTTCTCTGTTACAACGTCTTCCACTTTTTCTGTTACAACGTCATCTATTTTTTCTGTCATAACTTCTTCCACTTCTTCTTTCTCTGTTATAACGTCTTCCACTAATTCTTTCTCTGTTACAACGTCTTCCACTTTCTCTGCTACCGCGTCTTCCACTTTTTCTGTTACAACGTCTTCCACTTTTTCTGTTACAACGTCTTCCATTTTCTCTGTTACAACGTCATCCATTTTTTCTGTCATAACTTCTTCCACTTCTTCTTTCTCTGTTATAACGTCTTCCACTAATTCTTTCTCTGTTACAACGTCTTCCACTTTCTCTGCTACCGCGTCTTCCACTTTTTCTGTTACAACGTCTTCCACTTTTTCTGTTACAACGTCTTCCATTTTCTCTGTTACAACGTCATCCATTTTTTCTGTCATAACTTCTTCCACTTCTTCTTTCTCTGTTACAACGTCTTCCACTTTTTCTGTTACAACATCTTCCACTTTTACTGTTTCACCGTCTTCATCTTCTTTCTCTGTTACAATGTCTTGTACTTTCTCTGTTACAATGTCTTGTACTTTCTCTGTTACAATGTCTTGTACTTTCTCTGGGACAATGTCTTGTACTTTCTCTGTTACAATGTCTTGTACTTTCTCTGTTACAATGTCCTGTACTTTCTCTGTTACAATGTCTTGTACTTTCTCTGTTACAACGTCTTCCACTTCTTCTTTTTCTGTAATGATCTTTTCTATGGCTACTTCTGAAACTTCTTCATCACTCTCTTTAACCACTAGTTTTTCAATCGATAGAGGCCGTGCTTCTTGTTCAATTCCATATTGTATTACTAGTTCAGTTTCTGCTTCTTCATTTTCTTCAGAAACATTTTTAAGGACTTCATCTTCTTGTGTTACAGTTGTACTTTGGTCTGTAGATTCGAGTTCCATTTCAGAAGTCTGCGTCTCGAAGGGAACTTCAAACTGGGTGACTTTTGAGATCTCGACTGTTTCTTCGTGTGATCTTTCTTCCACCACAGCAGCTGAGTCTCTCACTTGATTAAACACTCTGACCTCACTCCGGAGCTGACTAGACACTGTTGTAATGTCTTTTGAAGCTGAAACAAGCTTCGAAAGGTTGTCAAAAGACTTGGTCTCCGCTTCCTGAACAACTTCATCTTGTTCTTTGGAAAAGTCTTCCAAGTCTACTTCCAGAGTTGAAACCTCTCTTGCATCTGTAGCCAGTGATTCTGCTTCTTCTGTTTGTGTTTTTCCCATTTCGACTGCAGACTCAACTTCTTTAACTGCTTTCACATCTATGATTTCTTCATAAACCTTTTCACTGGCCTCCGTGTCAATCATTTCTTCCACACTTCTTTTGACAGTTTCTGAAACTATTTCTGTGTCAGAGACGCTCACACTCTCAGTCTTAGTGATCATCATTTTATTCGTTTCTACACCCTCCACTACTCTGTCAATTGCACATTCTGTTTCGTCTGCCTCACTTGCTTCCTCTTCTTCATCGGCTTCTGCAACGCTCTCAACCTCTTCAGTCTTCTCAATGCTTGTCACCGCTTCAGGAACTTCGTGAGTGATAGCTCTCTCAGTTCTTTCAGTCACTTCAGCTTCTGTTTCTACCATGGATTTTTTCTTGATCACTTGTGCTGTTTCTTCATACAGTTCTGTATCAGCTTCTACTTCATCCTTCTCTGTAACAACGTCTTCCACTTCTTCTTTTTCTGTTACAACATCTTCCACTTTCTCTGTTACAACATCTTTCACTTTTTCTGTTACAACGTCTTCCACCTTTTCTGTTACAACGTCTTCCACCTTTTCTGTTACAACGTCTTCCATTTTTTCTGTTACAACTTCTTCCACTTTTTCCGTTACAACGTCTTCTCCCTTTTCTGTTACAACGTCTTCCAATTTCTCTGAAACAACGTCTTCCACTTCTTCTTTCTCTGTTACAACATCTTCCACTCTTTCTGTTACAACGTCATCCACTATTTCTTTTACAACGTCTGTCAATTCTTCTCTCTCTGTTACAACGTTTTCCACTTCTTCTTTCTCTGTTACAACGTCTTCCACTTTTTCTGTTACAACGTCTTCCATTTTCTCTGTTACAACGTCTTCCACTTCTTCTTTCTCTGTTACAACGTCTTCCACTTTTTCTGTTACTACGTATTCCACTTTTTCTGTTACAACGTCTTCCACTTTTTCTGTTACAACGTCTTCCACTCTTTCTGTTACAACGTCTTCTACTTTTTCTGTTACAACGTCTTCCACTCTTTCTGTTACAACGTCTTCCACTTTTTCTGTTACAACGTCTTCCATTTTTTCTGTTACAACGTCTTCCACTTTCACCCCTACAACTTCTTTCATTTTTTCCAGTACAACGTCTTCCATTTTTTCTGTTACAACTTCTTCCACTTCTTCTTTCTCTGATACAACGTCTTCCACTTCTTCTTTCTCTGTTACAACGTCTTCCACTTTTTCTGTTACAACGTGTTCTACTTTTTCTGTTACAACGTCATCCATTTTTTCTGTCATAACTTCTTCCACTTTTTCTTTCTCTGTTATAACTTCTTCCACTAATTCTTGCTCTGTTACAACGTCTTCCACTATTTCTTGTTCTGTAACAACGTCTTCTACTATTTCTTTCTTTGTTAAAACGTCTTCCCCTTTTTCTTTTACAGCGTCTTCCACTTTTTCTGTTACAACGTCTTCCACTTCTTCTGTTACAACTTCTTCCACTTTTTCCGTTACAACGTCTTCTCCTTTTTCTGTTACAACGTCTTCCAATTTCTCTGAAACAACGTCTTCCACTTCTTCTTTCTCTGTTACAACATCTTCCACTCTTTCTGTTACAACGTCATCCACTATTTCTTTTACAACGTCTGTCAATTCTTCTCTCTCTGTTACAACGTTTTCCACTTCTTCTTTCTCTGTTACAACGTCTTCCACTTTTTCTGTTACAACGTCTTCCACTCTTTCGGTTACAACGTCTTCCACTTTTTCTGTTACAACGTCTTCCATTTTCTCTGTTACAACGTCTTCCACTTCTTCTTTCTCTGTTACAACGTCTTCCACTTTTTCTGTTACAACGTCTTCCACTTTTTCTGTTACAACGTCTTCCACTTTTTCTGTTACAACGTCTTCCACTCTTTCTGTTACAACTTCTTCCACTTTTTCTGTTACAACGTCTTCCACTCTTTCGGTTACAACGTCTTCCACTTTTTCTGTTACAACGTCTTCCATTTTCTCTGTTACAACGTCTTCCACTTCTTTTTTCTCTGTTACAACGTCTTCTACTTTTTCTGTTACAACGTCTTCCACTTTTTCTGTTACAACGTCTTCCACTTTTTCTGTTACATTGTCTTCCACTCTTTCTGTTACAACGTCTTCCACTTTTTCTGTTACAACGTCTTCCACTCTTTCGGTTACAACGTCTTCCACTTTTTCTGTTACAACGTCTTCCATTTTCTCTGTTACAACGTCTTCCACTTCTTCTTTCTCTGTTACAACGTCTTCCACTTTTTCTGTTACAACGTCTTCCACTTTTTCTGTTACAACGTCTTCCACTTTTTCTGTTACAACGTCTTCCACTCTTTCTGTTACAACGTCTTCCACTTTTTCTGTTACAACGTCTTCCACTCTTTCTGTTACAACGTCTTCCACTTTTTCTACTACAACGTCTTCCACTTTTACTGTTACAACGTCTTCCACTTTCACCCCTACAACTTCTTTCATTTTTTCCAGTACAACGTCTTCCATTTTTTCTGTTACAACTTCTTCCACTTCTTCTACCTCTGATACAACGTCTTCCACTCCTTCTTTCTCTGTTACAACGTCTTCCACTTCTTCTTTCTCTGTTAAAACGTCTTCCACTTTTTCTGTTACAACGTGTTGCACTTTTTCTGTTACAACGTCATCCATTTTTTCTGTCATAACTTCTTCCACTTCTTCTCTCTCTGTTACAACGTTTTCCACTTCTTCTTTCTCTGTTACAACGTCTTCCACTTTTTCTGTTACAACGTCTTCCATTTTCTCTGTTACAACGTCTTCCACTTCTTCTTTCTCTGTTACAACGTCTTCCACTTTTTCTGTTACTACGTATTCCACTTTTTCTGTTACAACGTCTTTCACTTTTTCTGTTACAACGTCTTCCACTCTTTCTGTTACAACGTCTTCTACTTTTTCTGTTACAACGTCTTCCACTCTTTCTGTTACAACGTCTTCCACTTTTTCTGTTACAACGTCTTCCATTTTTTCTGTTACAACGTCTTTCACTTTTTCTGTTACAACGTCTTCCACTCTTTCTGTTACAACGTCTTCTACTTTTTCTGTTACAACGTCTTCCACTCTTTCTGTTACAACGTCTTCCACTTTTTCTGTTACAACGTCTTCCATTTTTTCTGTTACAACGTCTTCCACTTTCACCCCTACAACTTCTTTCATTTTTTCCAGTACAACGTCTTCCATTTTTTCTGTTACAACTTCTTCCACTTCTTCTTTCTCTGATACAACGTCTTCCACTTCTTCTTTCTCTGTTACAACGTCTTCCACTTTTTCTGTTACAACGTGTTCTACTTTTTCTGTTACAACGTCATCCATTTTTTCTGTCATAACTTCTTCCACTTTTTCTTTCTCTGTTATAACTTCTTCCACTAATTCTTGCTCTGTTACAACGTCTTCCACTATTTCTTGTTCTGTAACAACGTCTTCTACTATTTCTTTCTTTGTTAAAACGTCTTCCCCTTTTTCTTTTACAGCGTCTTCCACTTTTTCTGTTACAACGTCTTCCACTTCTTCTGATACAGCGTCTTCCACATTCACTGTTACAACTTCTTCCACTTTTTCCGTTACAACGTCTTCTCCTTTTTCTGTTACAACGTCTTCCAATTTCTCTGAAACAACGTCTTCCACTTCTTCTTTCTCTGTTACAACATCTTCCACTCTTTCTGTTACAACGTCATCCACTATTTCTTTTACAACGTCTGTCAATTCTTCTCTCTCTGTTACAACGTTTTCCACTTCTTCTTTCTCTGTTACAACGTCTTCCACTTTTTCTGTTACAACGTCTTCCACTCTTTCGGTTACAACGTCTTCCACTTTTTCTGTTACAACGTCTTCCATTTTCTCTGTTACAACGTCTTCCACTTCTTCTTTCTCTGTTACAACGTCTTCCACTTTTTCTGTTACAACGTCTTCCACTTTTTCTGTTACAACGTCTTCCACTTTTTCTGTTACAACGTCTTCCACTCTTTCTGTTACAACGTCTTCCACTTTTTCTGTTACAACGTCTTCCACTCTTTCTGTTACAACGTCTTCCACTTCTTCTGATACAGCGTCTTCCACATTTACTGTTACAACTTCTTCCACTTTTTCCGTTACAACGTCTTCTCCTTTTTCTGTTACAACGTCTTCCAATTTCTCTGAAACAACGTCTTCCACTTTTTCTTTCTCTGTTACAACATCTTCCACTCTTTCTGTTACAACGTCATCCACTATTTCTTTTACAACGTCTGTCAATTCTTCTCTCTCTGTTACAACGTTTTCCACTTCTTCTTTCTCTGTTACAACGTCTTCCACTTTTTCTGTTACAACGTCTTCCACTTTTTCTGTTACAACGTCTTCCACTTTTTCTGTTACAACGTCTTCCACTCTTTCTGTTACAACGTCTTCCACTTTTTCTGTTACAACGTCTTCCACTCTTTCGGTTACAACGTCTTCCACTTTTTCTGTTACAACGTCTTCCATTTTCTCTGTTACAACGTCTTCCACTTCTTCTTTCTCTGTTACAACGTCCTCCACTTTTTCTGTTACAACGTCTTCCACTTTTTCTGTTACAACGTCTTCCACTTTTTCTGTTACAACGTCTTCCACTCTTTCTGTTACAACGTCTTCCACTTTTTCTGTTACAACGTCTTCCACTCTTTCGGTTACAACGTCTTCCACTTTTTCTGTTACAAAGTCTTCCATTTTCTCTGTTACAACGTCTTCCACTTCTTCTTTCTCTGTTACAACGTCTTCCACTTCTTCTTTCTCTGTTACAACGTCTTTCACTTTTTCTGTTACAACGTCTTCCACTTTTTCTGTTACAACGTCTTCCACTTTTTCTGTTACAACGTCTTCCACTTTTTCTGTTACAACGTCTTCCACTTTCACCCCTACAACTTCTTTCATTTTTTCCAGTACAACGTCTTCCATTTTTTCTGTTACAACTTCTTCCACTTCTTCTTTCTCTGATACAACGTCTTCCACTTCTTCTTTCTCTGTTACAACGTCTTCCACTTCTTCTTTCTCTGTTACAACGTCTTCCACTTTTTCTGTTACAACGTGTTCCACTTTTTCTGTTACAACGTCATCCATTTTTTCTGTCATAACTTCTTCCACTTCTTCTTTCTCTGTTACAACGTCTTCCACTATTTCTTGCTCTGTAACAACGTCTTCTACTATTTCTTTCTTTGTTAAAACGTCTTCCACTTTTTCTTTTACAGCGTCTTCCACTTTTTCTGTTAGAACGTCTTCTACTTTCTCTGTTACAGCGTCTTCCACTTTTTCTGTTACAACGTCTTCCACTTCTTCTGATACAGCGTCTTCCACATTTACTGTTACAACTTCTTCCACTTTTTCCGTTACAACGTCTTCTCCTTTTTCTGTTACAACGTCTTCCAATTTCTCTGAAACAACGTCTTCCACTTTTTCTTTCTCTGTTACAACATCTTCCACTCTTTCTGTTACAAAGTCATCCACTATTTCTTTTACAACGTCTGTCAATTCTTCTCTCTCTGTTACAACGTTTTCCACTTCTTCTTTCTCTGTTACAACGTCTTCCACTTTTTCTGTTACAACGTCTTCCACTTTTTCTGTTACAACGTCTTCCACTTTTTCTGTTACAACGTCTTCCACTCTTTCTGTTACAACGTCTTCCACTTTTTCTGTTACAACGTCTTCCACTCTTTCGGTTACAACGTCTTCCACTTTTTCTGTTACAACGTCTTCCATTTTCTCTGTTACAACGTCTTCCACTTCTTCTTTCTCTGTTACAACGTCTTCCACTTTTTCTGTTACAACGTCTTCCACTCTTTCTGTTACAACGTCTTCCACTTTTTCTGTTACAACGTCTTCCACTCTTTCTGTTACAACGTCTTCCACTTTTTCTGTTACAACGTCTTCCACTTTTTCTGTTACAACGTCTTCCACTTTCACCCCTACAACTTCTTTCATTTTTTCCAGTACAACGTCTTCCATTTTTTCTGTTACAACTTCTTCCACTTCTTCTTTCTCTGATACAACGTCTTCCACTTCTTCTTTCTCTGTTACAACGTCTTCCACTTCTTCTTTCTCTGTTACAACGTCTTCCACTTTTTCTGTTACAACGTGTTCCACTTTTTCTGTTACAACGTCATCCATTTTTTCTGTCATAACTTCTTCCACTTCTTCTTTCTCTGTTATAACGTCTTCCACTAATTCTTGCTCTGTTACAACGTCTTCCACTATTTCTTGCTCTGTAACAACGTCTTCTACTATTTCTTTCTTTGTTAAAACGTCTTCCACTTTCTCTGCTACAGCGTCTTCCACTTTTTCTTTTACAGCGTCTTCCACTTTTTCTGTTACAACGTCTTTTACTTTCTCTGTTACAGCGTCTTCCACTTCTTCTGATACAGCGTCTTCCACATTTACTGTTACAACGTCTTCCACTCTTTCTGTTACAACGTCATCCACTTTTTCTGTTTCAACGTCTTTCACTTTCACCCCTACAACGTCTTCCAATTTTTCCAGTACAACGTCTTCCATTTTTTCTGTTATAACTTCTTCCACTTCATCTTTCTCTGATACAACGTCTTCAACTTCTTCTTTTTCCGTAACAGCGTCTTCTATTTCTTCTTTCTCTGTTACAACGTCTTCCACTTTTTCTGTTACAACGTCTTCCACTTTTTCTGTTACAACGTCTTCCACTTTTTCTGTTACAACGTGTTCCACTTTTTCTGTTACAACGTCATCCATTTTTTCTGTCATAACTTCTTCCACTTCTTCTTTCTCTGTTATAACGTCTTCCACTATTTCTCGCTCTGTAACAACGTCTTCTACTATTTCTGTTTTTGTTAAAACGTCTTCCACTTTTTCTGTTTCAACGTCTTTCACTTTCTCTGTTACAACGTCTTCCACTTTTTCTGTTACAACGTGTTCCACTTTTTCTGTTACAACGTCATTCATTTTTTCTGTCATAACTTCTTCCACTTCATCTTTCTCTGATACAACGTCTTCCACTTCTTCTTTTTCCGTAACAGCGTCTTCTATTTCTTCTTTCTCTGTTACAACGTCTTCCACTTTTTCTGTTACAACGTCATCTATTTTTTCTGTCATAACTTCTTCCACTTCTTCTTTCTCTGTTATAACGTCTTCCACTAATTCTTGCTCTGTTACAACGTCTTCCACTCTTTCTTTTACAACGTCTTCCACTTTTTCTTTTACAACGTCTTCCACTTTTTCTTTTACAACGTCTTCTACTATTTCTTTCTTTGTTAAAACGTCTTCCACTTTCTCTGTTACAGCGTCTTCCACTTTTTCTGTTACAACGTCTTCCACTTTCTCTGTTACAGCGTCTTCCACTTTTTCTGTTACAACGTCTTCCACTTTTTCTGTTACAACGTCTTCCACTTTCTCTGTTACGTCGTCTTCCACTTTTTCTGTTACAGCGTCTTCCACTTTTTTTTTTACAACGTCTTCCACTTTCTTTGCTACAGCGTCTTCCACTTTTTCTGTTACAACGTCTTCCATTTTTTCTGTTACACCGTCTTCATCTTCTTTCTCTGATACAATGTCTTGTACTTTCTCTGTTACAATGTCTTGTACTTTCTCTGTGACAATGTCTTGTAATTTCTCTGTTTCAATGTCTTGTACTTTCTCTGTTACAATGTCTTGTACTTTCTCTGTTACAATGTCCTGTACTTTCTCTGTTACAATGTCTTGTACTTTCTCTGTTACAACGTCTTCCACTCTATCTTCTTCTGTAAGGATCTTTTCAATGGATACTTCTGAAACTTCTTCATCACTCTCTTTAACCACTAGTTTTTCAATCGATAGAGGATGTGCTTCTTGTTCAATTCCATATTGTATTACTAGTTCAGTTTCTGCTTCTTCATTTTCTTCAGAAACATCTTTAAGGACTTCATCTTCTTGTGTTACAGTTGTACTTTGGTCTGTAGATTCGAGTTCCATTTCAGAAGTCTGCGTTTCAAAGGGAACTTCAAACTGGGTGACTTTTGAGATCTCGACTGTTTCTTCGTGTGATCTTTCTTCCACCACAGCAGCTGAGTCTCTCACTTGATCAAACACTCTGACCTCACTTCGGAACTGACTAGACACTGTTGTAAGGTCTTTTGAAACTGAAACAAGCTTCGAAAGGTTGTCAAAAGACTTAGTTTCCGCTTCCTGAACAACTTCATCTTGTTCTTTGGAAAAGTCTTCCAAGTCTACTTCCAGAGTTGAAACCTCTCTTGCATCTGTAGCCAGTGCTTCTCCTTCTTCTGTCTGTGTTTTTCCCATTTCGACTGCAGACTCAACTTCTTTAACTGCTTTCACATCAATGATTTCTTCATAAACCTCTTCACTGACCTTTGTGTCAATCCTTTCTTCCACACTTCTTTTGACAGTTTCTGAAACTATTTCTGTGTCAGAGACGCTCACACTCTCAGTCTCAGTGATCGTCATTTTATTCGTTTCCACACCCTCCACTACTCTGTCAATTGCACATTCTGTTTCGTCTGCCTCACTAGCTTCCTCTTCTTCATCGGCTTCTGCAACGTTCTCAACCTCTTCAGTCTTATCAATGCTTGTCACAGCTTCAGGAACTTCGTGAGTGATTGCTCTCTCAGTTCTTTCAGTCACTCCAGCTTCTGTTTCTACCATGGATTGCTTCGTGATCACTATTGCTGTTTCTTCATAGAGTTCTGTATCAGTTTCTACTTCTTCCTTCTCTGTAACAACGCCTTCCAATCTTTCTTTCTTTGTTACAACGTCTTCCACTTTCTCTATAACAACGTCTACAAATTTTTCTTTCTTTGTTACAACATCTTCAACTTCTTTCTTCTCTTTTACAACGTCTTCAACCTCTTCTCTCTCTGTTACAACGTCTTTCACTTTTTCTGTTTTAACGTCTTCCACTTTTTCTGTTACAACGTCTTCCAATTTCTCTGTTTCAATGTCTTCCACTTCTTTTTTCTCTGTTACAATGTTTTCTATTTTTTCTTTTACAACGTCTTCCACTTTTTCTGTGACCAAATCTTTCATTTTTTCCTTCTCTGTTACAATGTCTTCCATTTCTACTGTCTCAGTTACTACGTCTTCCACTTCTTCTTTCTCAGTAATGATCTTTTCTTTAGCTACTTCTGAATATTCTTCCTCAATCTCTTTGACAACCAATTCTTCAATGGTTTGTGTTACATGTTCTTCTGACCATTGTATGATTTCTTCAGTTTCAACAGCTTTCTCCACCTCAGAGTCATCAGAGACAGGAGCCTTCAGAACTTCTGAAACGCTCTCAACCTCTTCAGTCTTCTCAATGCTTGTCACAGCTTCAGGAACTTCGTGAGTGATTGCTCTCTCAGTTCGTTCAGTCACTTCAGCTTCTGTTTCTACCAATGATTTCTTCTTGATCACTTGTGCTGTTTCTTCATACAGTTCTGTATCAGCTTCTACTTCATCCTTCTCTGTAACAACGTCTCCCACTTCTTCTTTTTCTGTTACAACATCTTCCACTTCTTCTTTTTCTGTTAAAACGTCTTCCACTTCTTCTTTCTCCGTAACAACGTCTTCTATTTCTTCTTTCTCTATTACAACGTCTTCCACTTTTTCTGTTACAACGTCTTCCACTTTTTCTGTCACAACGTCTCCCACTTTTTCTGTTACAATGTCTTTCACTTTTTCTGTTACAACGTCTTCCACTTTTTCTGTTACAACGTGTTCCACTTTTTCTGTTACTACGTCTTCCACTTCTTCTTTCTCAGTAATGATCTTTTCCCTAGCTACTTCTGAATATTCTTCTTCAATCTCTTTGACAACCAATTCTTCAATGGTTTGTGTTACATGTTCTTCTGACCATTGTATGATTTCTTCAGTTTCAACAGCTCTCTCCGCCTCAGAGTCATCAGAGACAGGAGCCTTCAGAACTTCTGCAACGCTCTCAACCTCTTCAGTCTTCTCAATGCTTGTCACAGCTTCAGGAACTTCGTGAGTGATTGCTCTCTCAGTTTTTTCAGTCACTTCAGCTTCTGTTTCTACCATGGATTTCTTCGTGATCACTAGTGCTGTTTCTTCATAGAGTTCTGTATCAGCTTCTACTTCATCCTTCTCTGTAACAACTTCTACTAATTTTTCTTCCACTTTTTTCTCTGATACAACATCATTTAATTTTTCTGTTACAACGTCTTCCTCTTTTTCTGTTACAAAGTCTTTCACTTCTTCTTTTTCTGTTACAACGTCTTCCACTTCTTCTTTCTCGGTTACAACGTCTTCCAGTTTTTTCTCTGATACAACATCATCCACTTTCTCTGTTACAATGTCTTCTACTTCTCTTCTCTCTGTTACAACATCTTCCACTTTTTCTTTTTCTTTTACAACGTTTCCTTCAAAAAGTTCCGTAGCAGTTTCAGTCACTTTTATATTTGTAACTTTTTCTTTTTCAGTCAATAGAGATCGTGTTTTTCTTTCTTCTCCTTTTATTTCATCTGTTTTTTCCAGTTTAATTTCTGTTTCTTCAATTTCTTCCAAAACATCTTTATCGAACTCATCTTCTTGTGTTACAGTTGCACTTTGGTCTGTAGATTCGAGTTCCATTTCAGAAGTCTGCGCCTCGAAGGGAACTTCAAACTGGATGACTTTTGAGATCTCGACTGTTTCTTCGTGTGATCTTTCTTCCACTACAGCAGCTGAGTCTCTCACTTGATCAAACACTCTGACCTCACTTTGGAACTGACTAGACACAGGAGCACAGGAAACGGCTTCTCCACTTTTATCATGGCTTTCTCTAAACAATTGTTTCTCTTCATCATTCGTGACATCACTCTGCTCTTCAGTTTGTTCTTCCAACTCTATTTCTAAAGTTGACACCAGTTTCTGTTCAATGGAATACGTGTCCATTGTTTGGCTTTCTTTTTCGGCATCGGAAGCTAAAAGATTTTCTTTATCCAAAGACTCTGTGGAGGAACCCATTGAAAATATTTCTTTCACTTCAATCTCACACACCTCAGACTCTATTATTTTCAATTCTTTTTTTTCTGTGATGCGTATTCTTTTCTCGAAACTACCTGTAACACTCTTGAAAACTTCAATGATTCCTTCATCCCGGAGAGAATCTTCTGTTGGAGTTTGAAGTAGTTCCTCTTGCTTTGTTTCATCTTTTTCTTCTGTCTCTGTATCTTTGCTTACTAAATCTTCACCATCATCCTTTTCTATTTCTTCTACCTTTTTAGCTTTCATAATTGTCCCTTCCATTAAGTGACTCGATTTCTGTGATTCTAGCAAATTCTCCACAGTTTCATCGCTCGAAGGCTCCATAGTTTGAATGGTTTCACTCGATTCGATGGCTTTATTACTACTGTCACCTTCAGTTGACATAATTTCAGACACTTCTGAGACTAAATCGGGCTTGAAATCAGGCGTTTGTTCAATCGATGAAACGTCGTATTTTTCTCTTTTAAAAGTGTCTTCTTGCACCATAGCAGTCACAGTTGCTGAAGTTAAAGACTTTATCGAGGTTGATTCATTGATTTCTTTGTCTGCAACAATCTCACTCATTTCAGTTGCTCCAGTTTCAGCATCTAAAACTGCTTCATACATAGCTTCTTCTTCCACTTGGACACTTTTCAAGTTTTCAATTCCTTCATCAAACGCAATTATTTTTTCAAAAATTGTTGTATCTTTTTTTCCGTCAACCTTTCTAATTTCAAGTTCTCCTGGCTCCAATTCGACCACTTCCATCTCACTCAACTCTCTTTTCTCATCCGAGCTTGTTTGATCTTTTGTTGTTGTGGTTATTTCACTTTCGGAAAAAAGTACAAAAAGTTCTTGACTTCGTTCCTGCATTGCTTCAGCTTCAGTAATAGGCTGTTTTTGGATGCGTTCAAGGTTCTCCTCACTAGACTTGGTGACCAGTTCTATTGAGGTTTCGGTCCTGGACTGAACCTCGTGGTAGATTATTTCGTGAAGAATGTCTTTGGCATCTTTGTCGAATTCAATGGATTGTTCCAACTCATACTCCACGATGCAGGTTTTTTCCTCTTCTGAAGCTTTCTGTGGAGCTGATTGAGCAAACACCTCGGTGGGAATAACTTCTTCCGTAGTGCTTTGAACCAGTCTGTCTGTCGATATTTCTCTGTCAGACTCAGATAATGAGTAGGTTTCCATGTCAGAATGGATTGTAGAAGCAGGGACTTCGCTGATAGCTTCGACAACTAGCTTGTCTGTCTGAGAAGACTTTAGTGTTTCATGTGGCATTTGGTCCACACTCGACTGAAGCGTGTCTGAATCACTGGTGGGAGAATCGTCTTTTTCTTGTATGTCATCAACTTCAGACTCTACTTTTTCTGCTGCCTTTCCACTGACTTCCTTTCCACTGCTGACACTTTTCGAAAAATCTAAAACCATTTTTTGTTTTTCCATTACTGAGATGTCTTCAATAACTTCAGAAACCACAAGAATTTCAGATACTTTTGTAATACTATCAGACACTCTGTCAATGACGGAATCTGCAACCATGACTTTCTCAGCTTCCTTAGTGGCTTCTACTGAAGTTTTATCGGATTTCATTTCTACCGTTCCATCTTGACCTATTTCTCTTTCTGCTTTCTCTTTTTCACTGTCTTCAATGATGGTTTCTTCACTGGACTCATGAGTAATTTTCTCGTTCTCTTCATCGTCTTTTTTGACTGTTTCATCAACAAGTTTCACAGTCTCAATAACCTTTCGTGCCATTGTTTCTTCAGCTGTTTCTTGCGAGACAACTTCATCAGGTGCTTTTGATTCGCCTTCATGGCTAGTTTCAACAGAACTTCCAAATGTTTGCACTGCTTCGCTACTCAGAAACGTCTCTTGCACTTCCATCTCTCCAGATTCAATAACTTCTTCACTAGTTGCAATCTGGAAATCATCTTTTATTTCTTTCTCAGAAACACTTTTTTCATGTGTTTCTTCCAAGTATGAAACCTCTTGAATCTGATCCTTCTCTTCCCTGGATTGTTTGGTCTCAGAATCTCCTTTATCCTCTACATTTTCTTGCTTGATGTCTTTAAGGATTTTTTCTGAAACATCGTGAATAATTTCATCTTTCACCGTCTGCTCCACAAACTCTTTTCCTGCTGTGTCTTCTGCTTTAGAAGTCTGCTGTTTAACTGAAATTTCGTCTGTAGACTGAACAAAGTAAGAATCATGTGGTTTTTCATTGATTTTGTGGTACACTATTTCCTCGGAGTATCTTGTCTCTTCTTCAGCGGATTCCGTAAAAACAGTTTCGGCTTCCAAATATGACCCTCCTTTTTGTTCCAAATCTTGCGCTCCTTTTCTTTCAGCTTTTTTCTCTCCACTATCACTGCTCTCAGCTTTTACTGGTTCAGGAAAATCTTTTACGGTTTCATCTGATTCTTTAAACAGCTTATCAATTAACTCATCAAGGTTTGAAACTTGTCTGTAAGAAAGAACATCAGAAGCTGTAGTTTCTTCGATAGTTTCTTCACTTATTTCATCTTTTTCATTTTCTTGATCCAACTGGGAGCTTTCTTCTAACATTGTTAGAGTTTCATCAGTAGTAGGAGATTCCAAATCACCAAAGTATCTTGGAGTCCACATAACTTTCCTCATAACTCCTTGCTTTGTAACCTTTTCTATAATCTCTTCTACCACAGTTTTATCACTTTCAACTACCAACGTTTCATCTACATCTTTTTCACTTTGTAAGATGAGTTTTTTTTCATGAAGATTAATTTCTTCAACATCTTCTGATTCTTCTTTTTCTTTGTCAAACTCTTCTGTTCCAGTAGACGATTCTTTCACATGAGCGTCTGTTTCTACTAAAGATTCTTTTGTTTGCTCAATGATTTCTAAGACTGTTTCTTCAACATCCTCTCCTACGACTCCCTCATCAAGAAACAAGTCTACTGCACACTCAGTCTCTTGAAAGACGTATTCTTTCTTTGTTTCAATTTTCTCCAACTCTTCTTTTTCTGTTACAACGTCTTCCACTTCTTCTTTATCTGTTACAACGTCTTCCACTTCTTCTTTCCCTGTTACAACGTCTTCCACTTCTAATTCCTCAGTAATGATCTTTCTTCTAGTTATTTCTGAAACTTTTTCTTCACTCTCTTTGACAACCACTTCTTCAATGGTCTTTGCAACATGTTCAGCTGACCATTGTATGCTTTCTTCAATTTCAACAGCTCTATCCATTTCAGAGTCATCAGAGACAGGAGCCTTCAGAACTTCTGCAACGCTCTCAACCTCTTCAGTCTTCTCAATGCTTGTCACAGCTTCAGGAACTTCGTGAGTGATTGCTCTCTCAGTTCTTTCAGTCACTTCAGCTTCTGTTTCTACCATGGATTTCTTCTTGATCACTTGTGCTGTTTCTTCATACAGTTCTGTATCAGCTTCTACTTCATCCTTCTCTGTAACAATGTCTACCAATCTCTCTTGTTTTGTTATAACGTCTTCCTCTTTCTCTGTTACAATTTCTTCCACTTTCTCTGTTACAAATTCTTTCTCTTCTTTTTTCTCAATAATTACGTCTCCCACTTCTTCTTTCTTTGTGGTGGTCTTTTCTCTTGATATTTTTGAAACTTCTTCATCACTCTCGGTTACAACGTCTTCCACTTCTTCTTTTTCTGTAATGATCTTTTCTATGGCTACTTCTGAAACTTCTTCATCACTCTCTTTAACCACTAGTTTTTCAATCGATAGAGGCCGTGCTTCTAGTTCAATTCCATATTGTATTACTAGTTCAGTTTCTGCTTCTTCATTTTCTTCAGAAACATCTTTAAGGACTTCATCTTCTTGTGTTACAGTTGAACTTTGGTCTGTAGATTCGAGTTCCATTTCAGAAGTCTGCGTTTCAAAGGGAACTTCAAACTGGGTGACTTTTGAGATCTCGACTGTTTCTTCGTGTGATCTTTTTTCCACCACAGCAGCTGAGGATCTCACTTGATCAAATACTCTGACTTCACTTCGGAACTGACTAGACACTGTTGTCATGTCTTTTGAAACTGAAACAAGCTTCGAAAGGTTGTCAAAAGACTTGGTCTCCGCTTCCTGAACAACTTCATCTTGTTCTTTGGAAAAGTCTTTCAAGTCTACTTCCAGAGTTGAAACTATTTCTGTGTCAGAGACGCTCACACTCTCAGTCTCAGTGATCATCATTTTATTCGTTTCTACACCCTCCAATACTCTGTCAATTGCACATTCTGTTTCGTCTGCCTCACTAGCTTCCTCTTTTTCATCGGCTTCTGCAACGCTCTCAACCTCTTCAGTCTTCTCAATGCTTGTCACAGCTTCAGGAACTTCGTGTGTGATTGCTCTCTCAGTTCTTTCAGTCACTTCAGCTTCTGCTTCTACCATGGATTTCTTCTTGATCACTATTGCTGTTTCTTCATAGAGTTCTGTATCAGCTTCTACTTCTTCCTTCTCTGTAACAACGTCTTCCACTTCTTCTTTCTCTGTTACAACATCTTCCACTTTCTCTGTTACAACATCTTCCACTTTCTCTGTTACAACATCTTCCACTTTCTCTGTTACAACATCTTCCACTTTCTCTGTTACAACATCTTCCACTTTCTCTGTTACAACGTCTTCCACTTCTTCTTTCTCTGTTACAACGTCTACCACTTTCTTTGTTACAACGTCTTCAACTTTTTCTGTTACAACTTGCTCCACTTTTTCTGTTACAACGTCTTCCACTTCTTTCTCTGTAACAGCGTCTTCTATTTCTTCTTTTTCTGTTACAAAATCTTCCACTTTCTCTGTTACAACATTTTCCACTTTCTCTGTTACAACATCTTCCACTTTCTCTGTTACAATATCTTCCACTTTCTTTGTTACAACCTCTTCCACTTCTTTTTTTTCTGTTACAACCTCTTCCACTTCTTCTTTTTCTGTTACAACATCTTCCACTTCTTCTTTCTCTGTTAAAACGTCTTCCACTTTTTTTCTCTTTGTTACAACGTCTTCCACTTCTTCCTTCTCCGTAACAGCGTCTTCTATTTCTTTTTTTTCTGTTACAACATCTTCCACTTTTTCTGTTACAACGTCTTCTACATCATCTTTCTCTGTTACAACGTCTTCCACTTTTTCGGTTACAACGTCTTCCACTTTTTCGGTTACAACGTCTTCCACTCTATCTTTTTCTGTAATGATCTTTTCTATGGCTACTTCTGAAACTTCTTCATCACTCTCTTTAACCACTAGTTTTTCAATCGATAGAGGATGTGCTTCTTGTTCAATTCCATATTGTATTACTAGTTCAGTTTCTGCTTCTTCATTTTCTTCAGAAACATCTTTAAGGACTTCATCTTCTTGTGTTACCGTTGAACTTTGGTCTGTAGATTCGAGTTCCATTTCAGAAGTCTGCGTTTCAAAGGGAACTTCAAACTGGGTGACTTTTGAGACTTCGACTGTTTCTTCGTGTGATCTTTTTTCCACCACAGCAGCTGAGGATCTCACTTGATCAAATACTCTGACTTCACTTCGGAACTGACTAGACACTGTTGTCATGTCTTTTGAAACTGAAACAAGCTTCGAAAGGTTTTCAAAAGACGAAGTCTCCGCTTCCTGAACAACTTCATCTTGTTCTTTGGAGAAGTCTTCCAAGTCTACTTCCAGAGTTGAAACTTCTCTTGCATCTGTAGCCAGTGCTTCTGCTTCTTCTGTTTGTGTTTTTCCCATTTCGACTGCTGATTCAACTTCTTTAACTGCTTTCATATCTATCATTTCTTCATGAACCTCTTCTTTGACCTCCGTGTCAATCATTTCTTCCACACTATTTTTGACAGTTTCTGAAACTATTTCTGTGTCAGAGACGCTCACACTCTCAGTCTCAGTGATCATCATTTTATTCGTTTCCACACCCTCCACTACTCTGCCAATTGCACATTCTGTTTCGTCTGCCTCACTAGCTTCCTCTTCTTCATCGGCTTCTGCAACGCTCTCAACCTCTTCAGTCTTCTCAATGCTTGTTACAGTATGTGGAACTTCCACTTTTTCTGTTACAACGTCTTCCACTTCTAATTCCTCAGTAATGATCTTTTTTCTAGTTATTTCTGAAACTTTTTCTTCACTCTCTTTGACAACCACCTCTTCAATGGTCTTTGCAACATGTTCAGCGGACCATTGTATGCTTTCTTCAATTTCAACAGCTCTATCCACCTCAGAGTCATCAGAGACAGAAGCCTTCAGAACTTCTGCAACGCTTTCAACTTCTTCAGTCTTCTCAATGCTTGTCACAGCTTCAGGAACTTCGTGAGTGATTGCTCTCTCAGTTCTTTCAGTCACTTCAGCTTCTGCTTCTACCATGGATTTCTTCTTGATCACTATTGCTGTTTCTTCATAGAGTTCTGTATCAGCTTCTACTTCATCCTTCTCTGTAACAACGTCTTCCACTTCTTCTTTCTCTGTAACAACGTCTTCCACTTCTTCTTTTTCTGTAACAACGTCTTCCACTTCATCTTTCTCTGTTACATCGTCTCGCACTTTCTCTGTTACAATATCTTCCACTTTCTCTGTTACAACGTCTTCCACTTTTTCTGTTACAACGTCTTCCACTTTTTCTGTCACAACATCTTCTACTTTTTCTGTTACAACGTCTTCTACTTTTTTCTCCGTAACAGCGTCTTCTATTTCTCCTTTTTCTGTTACAAAATCTTCCAATTTCTCTGTTACAACATCTTCCACTTTCTCTGTTACAACGTCTTCCACTTCTTCTTTCTCTGTTACAACGTCTACCACTTTCTTTGTTACAACGTCTTCTACTTTTTCTGTTACAACATCTTCCACTTTCTCTGTTACAACGTCTTCCACTTTTTCTGTTACAACGTCTTCCACTTTTTCTGTTACAACGTCTTTGACCTCTTCTTTCGCTCTTAAAACGTTTTCCAATTCTTCTTCCTCCGTTACAGCGTCTTCCATGTCTTCTTTTACTTCTTTCTCTGTTACAACGTCTTCCACTTTTTCGGTTACAACGTCTTCCACTTTTTCTGTTACAACATCTTCTACTTTTTCTGTTACAACGTCTTCCACGTCTTTCTCCGTAACAGCGTCTTCTATTTCTTCTTTTTCTGTTACAAAATCTTCCAATTTCTCTGTTACAACGTTTTCCAATTTCTCTGTTACAATATCTTCCACTTTTTCTGTAACAACGTCTTCCACTTCTTCTTTCTCTGTTACATCGTCTCCCACTTCTTCTTTCTCCGTAACAGCGTCTTCTATTTTTTCTTTTTCTGTTACAACATCTTCCACTTTCTCTATTACAACATCTTCCACTTTCTCTGTTACAACGTCTTCTACTTTTTCTGTTACAACGTCTTCCACTTTTTCTGTCACAACGTCTTCTACTTTTTCTGTTACAACGTCTTCCACTTTTTTCTCCGTAACAGCGTCTTCTATTTCTCCTTTTTCTGTTACAAAATCTTCCAATTTCTCTGTTACAACGTCTTCCAATTTCTCTGTTACAACATCTTCCACTTTTTCTGTTACAACGTCTTCCACTTCTTCTTTCTCTGTTACAACGTCTACCACTTTCTTTGTTACAACGTCTTCTACTTTTTCTGTTACAACGTGCTCCACTTTTTCTGTTACAACGTCTTCAACTTCTTTCTCTGTAACAGAGTCTTCTATTTCTTCATTTTCTGTCACAAAATCTTCCACTTTCTCTGTTACAACATCTTCCACTTTCTCTGTTACAACATCTTCCACTTTTTCTGTTACAATATCTTCCACTTTTTCTGTTACAACGTCTATTACTTTTTCTGTTACAATGTCTTCCACTTTTTTCTCCGTAACAGCGTCTTCTATTTCTCCTTTTTCTGTTACAAAATCTTCCACTTTTTCTGTTACAACATCTTCCACTTTCTCTGTTACAACGTCTTCCACTTTTTCTGTTACAACGTCTTCCACTTCTTCTTTCTCTGTTACAACGTCTACCACTTTCTTTGTTACAACGTCTTCTACTTTTTCTGTTACAACGTGCTCCACTTTTTCTGTTACAACGTCTTCCACTTCTTTCTCCGTAACAGCGTCTTCTATTTCTTCTGTTTCTGTTACAAAATCTATCACTTTTTCTGTTACAACATCTTCCACTTTCTCTGTTACAACGTCTTCCACTTTTTCTGTTACAACGTCTTCCACTTTTTCTGTTACAACGTCTTTGACCTCTTCTTTCGCTCTTAAAACGTTTTCCAAATCTTCTTCCTCCGTTACAGCGTCTTCCATGTCTTCTTTTACTTCTTTCTCTGTTACAACGTCTTCCACTTTTTCTGTTACAACGTCTTCCACTTTTTCTGTTACAACATCTCCTACTTTTTCTGTTACAACGTCTTCCACGTCTTTCTCCGTAACAGCGTCTTCTATTTCTTCTTTTTCTGTTACAAAATCTTCCAATTTCTCTGTAACAACATCTTCCACTTTCTCTGTTACAACGTCTTCCACTTCTTCTTTCTCTGTTACAACGTCTACCACTTTCTTTGTTACAACGTCTTCAACTTTTTCTGTTACAACTTGCTCCACTTTTTCTGTTACAACGTCTTCCACGTCTTTCTCCGTAACAGCGTCTTCTATTTCTTCATTTTCTGTTACAAAATCTTCCACTTTCTCTGTTACAACATCTTCCACTTTCTCTGTTACAATATCTTCCACTTCTTCATTTTCTGTTACAACCTCTTCCACTTCTTTTTTCTCTGTTTCTTCATAGAGTTCTGTATCAGCTTCTACTTCATCCTTTTTTGTAACAACGTCTACCACTTCTTCTTTCTCTGTTAAAACGTCTTCCACTTTTTTTCTCTCTGTTACAACGTCTTCCACTTCTTCCTTCTTCGTAACAGCGTCTACTATTTCTTTTTTCTCTGTTACAACATCTTCCACTTTCTCTGTTACAACGTCTTCCACTTTTCCTATTAAAACGTCTCCCACTTTTTCTGTTACAACGTCTTCCACTTTCTCTGTTACAACGCCTTCCACTTCTTCTTTCTCTGTTACAACGTCTACCACTTTCTTTGTTACAACGTCTACCACTTTTTCTATTACAACGTCTTCCACTTTTTCTGTTACAACGTCTTCCACTTCTTTCTCCGTAACAGCGTCTTCTATTTCTTCTGTTTCTGTTACAAAATCTTCCACTTTTTCTGTTACAACATCTTCCACTTTCTCTGTTACAACGTCTTCCACTTTTTCTGTTACAACGTCTTCCACTTTCTCTGTTACAACGCCTTCCACTTCTTCTTTCTCTGTTACAACGTCTACCACTTTCTTTGTTACAACGTCTTCTACATTTTCTGTTACAACGTGCTCCACTTTTTCTGTTACAACGTCTTCCACTTCTTTCTCCGTAACAGCGTCTTCTATTTCTTCTGTTTCTGTTACAAAATCTTCCACTTTCTCTGTTACAACGTCTTCCACTTTTTCTGTTACAACGTCTTCCACTTTCTCTGTTACAACGCCTTCCACTTCTTCTTTCTCTGTTACAACGTCTACCACTTTCTTTGTTACAACGTCTTCTACATTTTCTGTTACAACGTGCTCCACTTTTTCTGTTACAACGTCTTCCACTTCTTTCTCCGTAACAGCGTCTTCTATTTCTTCTGTTTCTGTTACAAAATCTTCCACTTTTTCTGTTACAACATCTTCCACTTTCTCTGTTACAACGTCTTCCACTTTTTCTGTTACAACGTCTTCCACTTTCTCTGTTACAACGCCTTCCACTTCTTCTTTCTCTGTTACAACGTCTACCACTTTCTTTGTTACAACGTCTTCTACATTTTCTGTTACAACGTGCTCCACTTTTTCTGTTACAACGTCTTCCACTTCTTTCTCCGTAACAGCGTCTTCTATTTCTTCTGTTTCTGTTACAAAATCTTCCACTTTTTCTGTTACAACATCTTCCACTTTCTCTGTTACAACGTCTTCCACTTTTTCTGTTACAACGTCTTCCACTTTTTCTGTTACAACGTCTTCCACTTCTTCTTTCTCTGTTAAAACGTCTTCCAATTCTTCTTTCTCTGTTACATCGTCTTTCACTTCTTTCTCTGATACATCATCTAATTTTTCTGTTACAACGTCTTCCACTTCTTCTTTTTCTGTAATGATCTTTTCTATGGCTACTTCTGAAACTTCTTCATCACTCTCTTTAACCACTAGTTTTTCAATCGATAGAGGATGTGCTTCTAGTTCAATTCCATATTGTATTACTAGTTCAGTTTCTGCTTCTTCATTTTCTTCAGAAACATCTTTAAGGACTTCATCTTTTTGTGTTACAGTTGAACTTTGGTCTGTAGATTCGAGTTCCATTTCAGAAGTCTGCGTTTCAAAGGGAACTTCAAACTGGGTGACTTTTGAGACTTCGACTGTTTCTTCGTGTGATCTTTTTTCCACCACAGCAGCTGAGTCTCTTACTTGATCAAACACTCTGACCTCACTTCGGAACTGACTGGACACTGTTGTAATGTCTTTTGAAACTGAAACAAGCTTCGAAAGGTTGTCAAAAGACGAAGTCTCCGCTTCCTGAACAACTTCATCTTGTTCTTTGGAGAAGTCTTCCAAGTCTACTTCCAGAGTTGAAACTTTTCTTGCATCTGTAGCCAGTGCTTCTGCTTCTTCTGTTTGTGTTTTTCCCATTTCGACTGCTGACTCAACTTCTTTAACTGCTTTCATATCTATGATTTCTTCATGAACCTCTTCACTGGCTTCCGTTTCACCTATTTTTTCCACACTTCTTTTGACAGTTTCTGAAACTATTTCTGTGTCAGAGACGCTCACACTCTCAGTCTCAGTGATCATCATTTCATTCGTTTCTACACCCTCCACTACTCTGTCAATTGCACATTCTGTTTCGTCTGCCTCACTAGCTTCCTCTTCTTCATCGGCTTCTGCAACGCTCTCAACTTCTTCAGTCTTCTCAATGCTTGTCACAGCTTCAGGAATTTCCTGAGTGATTGCTCTCTCAGTTCTTTCAGTCACTTCAGCTTCTGCTTCTACCATGGATTTCTTCGTGATCACTTGTGATGTTTCTTCATAAAGTTCTGTATGAGCTTCAACTTCTTCCTTCTCTGTAACAACGTCTACCAATCTTTCTTTCTTTGTAACAACGTCTTCTACTCTCTCTGTTACAACTTCTTCCACTTTTTCTGTTACAACGTCTTCTACTTCTTCCCTCTCTGTTACAACGTCTTCCAATTCTTCTTTCTCTGTGATGATCTTTTCTCTGGATACTTTTGAAACTTCTTCATCACTCTCTTTAACCGCAATTTTTCCAGTCGATAGAGGCTGTGCTTCTAGTTTTATTTCATCTTTTTGCACTAGTTCAGTTTCTGTTTTTTGTATTTCTTTCGAAACAGCTTTATCGAACTCATCTTCTTGTGTTACAGTTGTACTTTGGTCTGTAGATTCGAGTTCCACTTCAGAAGTCTGTGTCTCGAAGGGAACTTCAAACTGGGTGACTTTTGAGACTTCGACTGTTTCTTCGTGTGATCTTTCTTCCACCACAGCAGCTGAGGATCTCACTTGATCAAATACTCTGACTTCACTTCGGAACTGACTAGACACTGTTGTCATGTCTTTTGAAACTGAAACAAGCTTCGAAAGGTTGTCAAAAGACTTGGTCTCCGCTTCCTGAACAACTTCATCTTGTTCTTTGGAAAAGTCTTTCAAGTCTACTTCCAGAGTTGAAACTATTTCTGTGTCAGAGACGCTCACACTCTCAGTCTCAGTGATCATCATTTTATTCGTTTCTACACCCTCCAATACGCTGTCAATTGCACATTCTGTTCCGTCTGCCTCACTAGCTTCCTCTTCTTCATCGGCTTCTGCAACGCTCTCAACCTCTTCAGTCTTCTCAATGCTTGTCACAGCTTCAGGAACTTCGTGAGTGATTGCTCTCTCAGTTCTTTCAGTCACTTCAGCTTCTGCTTCTACCATGGATTTCTTCTTGATCACTTGTGCTGTTTCTTCATAGAGTTCTGTATCAGCTTCTACTTCTTCCTTCTCTGTAACAACGTCTTCCACTTCTTCTTTCTCTGTTACAACATCTTCCACTTTCTCTGTTACAACATCTTCCACTTTCTCTGTTACAACATCTTCCACTTTCTCTGTTACAACATCTTCCACTTTCTCTGTTACAACATCTTCCACTTTCTCTGTTACAACGTCTTCCACTTTTTCTGTTACAACGTCTTCTACTTTTTCTGTTACAACGTCTTCTACTTTTTTCTCTGTAACAGCGTCTTCTATTTCTCCTTTTTCTGTTACAAAATCTTCCAATTTCTCTGTTACAACATCTTCCACTTTCTCTGTTACAACGTCTTCCACTTCTTCTTTCTCTGTTACAACGTCTACCACTTTCTTTGTTACAACGTCTTCCACTTTTTCTATTACAACGTCTTCCACTTTTTCTGTTACAACATCTTCCACTTTCTCTGTTACAACGTCTTCCACTTTTTCTGTTACAACGTCTTCTACTTTTTCTGTTACAACGTCTACCACTTTCTTTGTTACAACGTCTTCAACTTTTTCTGTTACAACGTCTTCCATTTTTTCTCTCTCGGTTACAATGTCCTCCACTTTCTCTGTTTCAACATCTTCCACTTTCTCTGTTACAACATCTTCCACTTTCTCTGTTACAACGTCTTCCACTTTTTCTGTTACAACGTCTTCTACTTTTTCTGTTACAACGTCTTCTACTTTTTTCTCCGTAACAGCGTCTTCTATTTCTCCTTTTTCTGTTACAAAATCTTCCAATTTCTCTGTTACAACATCTTCCACTTTCTCTGTTACAACGTCTTCCACTTCTTCTTTCTCTGTTACAACGTCTACCACTTTCTTTGTTACAACGTCTTCTACTTTTTCTGTTACAACATCTTCCACTTTCTCTGTTAAAACGTCTTCCAATTCTTCTTTCTCTGTTACATCGTCTTCCACTTCTTTCTCTGATACATAATCTAATTTTTCTGTTACAACCTCTTCCACTTCTTCTTTTTCTGTAATGATCTTTTCTATGGCTACTTCTGAAACTTCTTCATCATTCTCTTTAACCACTAGTTTTTCAATCGATAGAGGCCGTGCTTCTAGTTCAATTCCATATTGTATTACTAGTTCAGTTTCTGCTTCTTCATTTTCTTCAGAAACATCTTTAAGGACTTCATCTTCTTGTGTTACAGTTGTACTTTGGTCTGTAGATTCGAGTTCCATTTCAGAAGTCTGCGTTTCAAAGGGAACTTCAAACTGGGTGACTTTTGAGACTTCGACTGTTTCTTCGTGTGATCTTTCTTCCACTACAGCAGCTGAGGATCTCACTTGATCAAATACTCTGACTTCACTTCGGAACTGACTAGACACTGTTGTCATGTCTTTTGAAACTGAAACAAGCTTCGAAAGGTTGTCAAAAGACTTGGTCTCCGCTTCCTGAACAACTTCATCTTGTTCTTTGGAAAAGTCTTTCAAGTCTACTTCCAGAGTTGAAACTATTTCTGTGTCAGAGACGCTCACACTCTCAGTCTCAGTGATCATCATTTTATTCGTTTCTACACCCTCCAATACTCTGTCAATTGCACATTCTGTTTCGTCTGCCTCACTAGCTTCCTCTTCTTCATCGGCTTCTGCAACGCTCTCAACCTCTTCAGTCTTCTCAATGCTTGTCACAGCTTCAGGAACTTCGTGTGTGATTGCTCTCTCAGTTCTTTCAGTCACTTCAGCTTCTGCTTCTACCATGGATTTCTTCTTGATCACTTGTGCTGTTTCTTCATAGAGTTCTGTATCAGCTTCTACTTCTTCCTTTTCTGTAACAACGTCTTCCACTTCTTCTTTCTCTGTTACAACATCTTCCACTTTCTCTGTTACAACATCTTCCACTTTCTCTGTTACAACATCTTTCACTTTCTCTGTTACAACATCTTCCACTTTCTCTGTTACAACATCTTCCACTTTCTCTGTTACAACGTCTTCCACTTTTTCTGTTACAACGTCTTCTACTTTTTCTGTTACAACGTCTTCTACTTTTTTCTCCGTAACAGCGTCTTCTATTTCTCCTTTTTCTGTTACAAAATCTTCCAATTTCTCTGTTACAACATCTTCCACTTTCTCTGTTACAACGTCTTCCACTTCTTCTTTCTCTGTTACAACGTCTACCACTTTCTTTGTTACAACGTCTTCTACTTTTTCTGTTACAACATCTTCCACTTTCTCTGTTACAACGTCTTCCACTTTTTCTGTTACAACGTCTTCCACTTTTTCTGTTACAACGTCTTTGACCTCTTCTTTCGCTCTTAAAACGTTTTCCAATTCTTCTTCCTCCGTTACAGCGTCTTCCATGTCTTCTTTTACTTCTTTCTCTGTTACAACGTCTTCCACTTTTTCTGTTACAACATCTTCTACATTTTCTGTTACAACGTCTTCCACGTCTTTCTCCGTAACAGCGTATTCCACTTCTTCTTTCTCTGTTACAACGTCTACCACTTTCTTTGTTACAACGTCTTCAACTTTTTCTGTTACAACGTCTTCCATTTTTTCTCTCTCGGTTACAATGTCCTCCACTTTCTCTGTTACAACGTGTTCCACTTTCTCTGTTAAAACGTCTTCCAATTCTTCTTTTTCTGTTACATCGTCTTCTACTTCTTTTTCAGATACAACATCATCTAATTTTTCTGTTACACCGTCTTCCATGTCTTCTTTTACTTTTTCTTGTTCTGTTACAACGTCTTCCACTTCCACTTTCTCTGTTACAACGCCTTCCACTTCTTCTATCTCTGTTACAACGTCTTCCACTTTCTTTGTTACAACATCTTCCACTTTTCCTATTAAAACGTCTCCCACTTTTTCTGTTACAACGTCTTCCACGTCTTTCTCCGTAACAGCGTCTTCTATTTCTTCTTTTTCTGTTACAAAATCTTCCAATTTCTCTGTTACAACATCTTCCACTTTCTCTGTTACAACGTCTTCCACTTCTTCTTTCTCTGTTACAACGTCTACCACTTTCTTTGTTACAACGTCTTCTACTTTTTCTGTTACAACATCTTCCACTTTCTCTGTTACAACGTCTTCCACTTTTTCTGTTACAACGTCTTCCACTTTTTCTGTTACAACGTCTTCCACTTTTTCTGTTACAACGTCTTTGACCTCTTCTTTCGCTCTTAAAACGTTTTCCAATTCTTCTTCCTCCGTTACAGCGTCTTCCATGTCTTCTTTTACTTCTTTCTCTGTTACAACGTCTTCCACTTTTTCGGTTACAACGTCTTCCACTTTTTCTGTTACAACATCTTTTACATTTTCTGTTACAACGTCTTCCACGTCTTTCTCCGTAACAGCGTATTCCACTTCTTCTTTCTCTGTTACAACGTCTACCACTTTCTTTGTTACAACGTCTTCAACTTTTTCTGTTACAACGTCTTCCATTTTTTCTCTCTCGGTTACAATGTCCTCCACTTTCTCTGTTACAACGTGTTCCACTTTCTCTGTTAAAACGTCTTCCAATTCTTCTTTTTCTGTTACATCGTCTTCTACTTCTTTTTCAGATACAACATCATCTAATTTTTCTGTTACACCGTCTTCCATGTCTTCTTTTACTTTTTCTTGTTCTGTTACAACGTCTTCCACTTCCACTTTCTCTGTTACAACGCCTTCCACTTCTTCTATCTCTGTTACAACGTCTTCCACTTTCTTTGTTACAACATCTTCCACTTTTCCTATTAAAACGTCTCCCACTTTTTCTGTTACAACGTCTTCCACGTCTTTCTCCGTAACAGCGTCTTCTATTTCTTCTTTTTCTGTTACAAAATCTTCCAATTTCTCTGTTACAACATCTTCCACTTTCTCTGTTACAACGTCTTCCACTTCTTCTTTCTCTGTTACAACGTCTACCACTTTCTTTGTTACAACGTCTTCTACTTTTTCTGTTACAACGTGCTCCACTTTTTCTGTTACAACGTCTTCCACTTCTTTCTCCGTAACAGCGTCTTCTATTTCTTCTGTTTCTGTTACAAAATCTTCCACTTTTTCTGTTACAACATCTTCCACTTTCTCTGTTACAACGTCTTCCACTTTTTCTGTTACAACGTCTTCCACTTTCTCTGTTACAACGTCTTCCACTTCTTCTTTCTCCATTACAATGTCTTCCACTTTTTCTGTTACAACGTCTTCCACTTCTTCTTTCTCTGTTAAAACGTCTTCCAATTCTTCTTTCTCTGTTACATCGTCTTCCACTTCTTTCTCTGATACATCATCTAATTTTTCTGTTACAACGTCTTCTACATCATCTTTCTCTTTTACAATGTCCTGTACTTTCTCTGTTACAATGTCTTGTACTTTCTCTGTTACAACGTCTTCCACTTCTTCTTTTTCTGTAATGATCTTTTCTATGGCTACTTCTGAAACTTCTTCATCACTCTCTTTAACCACTAGTTTTTCAATCGATAGAGGATGTGCTTCTTGTTCAATTCCATATTGTATTACTAGTTCAGTTTCTGCTTCTTCATTTTCTTCAGAAACATTTTTAAGGACTTCATCTTCTTGTGTTACAGTTGAACTTTGGTCTGTAGATTCGAGTTCCATTTCAGAAGTCTGCGTTTCAAAGGGAACTTCAAACTGGGTGACTTTTGAGATCTCGACTGTTTCTTCGTGTGATCTTTCTTCCACTACAGCAGCTGAGTCTCTCACTTGATCAAACACTCTGACCTCACTTCGGAACTGACTAGACACTGTTGTAAGGTCTTTTGAAACTGAAACAAGCTTCGAAAGGTTGTCAAAAGACTTAGTCTCCGCTTCCTGAACAACTTCATCTTGTTCTTTGGAAAAGTCTTCCAAGTCTACTTCCAGAGTTGAAACCTCTCTTGCATCTGTAGCCAGTGCTTCTGCTTCTTCTGTTTGTGTTTTTCCCATTTCGACTGCTGATTCAACTTCTTTAACTGCTTTCATATCTATGATTTCTTCATGAACCTCTTCACTGGCTTCCGTTTCACCTATTTCTTCCACACTTCTTTTGACAGTTTCTGAAACTACTTCTGTGTCAGAGACGCTCACACTCTCAGTCTCAGTGATCATCATTTTATTCGTTTTTACACCCTCCACTACTCTGTCAATTGCACATTCTGTTTCGTCTTCTACTCTCTCTGATACAACTTCTTCCACTTTTTCTTTTACAACGTCTTCCACTTTTTCTGTTACAACATCTTCCACTTTTTCTGTTACAACGTCTTCTACTTCTTCTTTCTCTGTTATAACGTCTTCCACTTTTTCTGTTACAACGTCTTCTACTTTCTTTGTTACAACGTCTTCCTCCTCTTCTCTCTTTGCTACAACGTCTTCCAATTCTTCTTTCTCTGTTACAACGTCTTCCTCCTCTTCTCTCTTTGCTACAACGTCTTCCAATTCTTCTTTCTCTGTTACAACGTCTTCCACTTCTTCTCTCTCTGTTACAACGTCTTCCACTTCCACTTTCTCTGTTACAACGTCTTCCACTTCTTTCTCCGTAACAGCGTCTTCTATTTCTTCTTTTTCTGTTACAAAATTTTCCACTTTCTCCGTTTCAACATCTTCCACTTCTTCTTTCTCTGTTACAACGTCTTCCACCTCTTCTCTCTCTGTTACAACGTCTTCCACTTTCTTTGTTACAACGTCTTCCACTTTCTTTGTTACAACGTCTTCCATTTTCTTTGTTACAACGTCTTCCACTTCTTCTTTCTCTGTTACAACGTCTTCCACCTCTTCTCTCTCTGTTACAACATCTTCCAATTCTTCTTTCTCCATTACAGCGTCTTCCATGTATTCTTTCACTTCTTCTTTCTCTGTTACAACGTCTTCTACTTTTTCTGTTACAACATCTTCCGCTTTTTCTGCTACAACGTCTTCCACTTTTTTCTCCGTAACAGCGTCTTCTATATCTTCTTTCTCTGTTACAACGCGTCCCACTTTCTCTGTTACAACGTCTTCCACTTTCTCTGTTACAATGTCTTCTACTTTTTTCAATTTTACAACGTCTTCAACTTTTTCTGTTACATCGTCTTCTACTTCTCCTTTCTTTGTAATGATCTTTTCAATGGCTACTTCTGAAACTTCTTCATCACTCTCTTTGAAAACCATTTTTTCAGTCGATAGAGGCCGTGCTTCTAGTTTTATTTCATCTTTTTTCACTAGTTCAGTTTCTACCATGGATTTTTTCGTGATCACTCTTGCTGTCTCTTCAATAAGTTTTGTATCCGCCTCCACTTCTTCTTTCTCTGTCACAACGTCTTCCACTTCTTTCTCCGTAACATCGTCTTCTATTTCTTCTTTCTCCATTACAGCGTCTTCCATGTATTCTTTCACTTCTTCTTTTTCTGTTACAACGTCTTTCACTTCTTTTTTATCAACTTCATCTTCAGTTATTTTTGCAACAATAGGTATTATTTCTTTTTTCACTCCCGCAACTTTTTCGGTTGTTTCTATCTTCTCTTCAACTCTGCAAACTTGAATTATTCCAACTTCTTTGGATTTAATCAAATTTTCTGTTTCGGATGACATTTTTTGTATATATTTGTGGGAAATGCTTTTTTCACTTGAAGTCTCAGATGTTCTAACAACAGTTCTAATTTCTATTTTTTGGTTTTTGATTTCTTTCCTAGTAGTTTTTATTTTTTCCGACGTTTCCTGGAAGTCCTTCGATAAGTTTTCTCTGTTTCCCAAACTTTCGTCTTCAAGACTGTCACACGATCTTTCAAGTTTGTAGTCTCTTTCAAATCTATCATCTTTGAAATGGTCGGGGTAGAACGAAACCATTTCAGGGTCGGGCAGTGACTGTGGTATCTTGTCTCCATTAACAGCACCCTTCATCACCGTTTCTGTTGGACTGTACTTTTCTTCGACTGGTTTGACTGCTCTGATGCTTTCTTGTTCCTTCTGTGGAGACGAAGGACTAATCAAGATGGTGCTTTCTTCCAAGGCTGGCTGTCGAATGGAGGTCTCCATGCGGTCGGATTCTGTCTCCCAGAATCCTCCATCATCAACACTCACAACCATCTCTGGGAGTTTCAGAGTCATGCGTTATAGGATAAGAATATAAAAATTATAAGTGAGCTGAAAAAAGTGTTAAATTTAAATTCTAAGAATAAACCATTTGGAACTCACCTGATTTAACTTTTTTGGCTCTTTCGGGTTTGATTGGTTTTTCAAATATTTCTTTAGGCCGAGCCCCTTCAATTTTAATTAAATAAATAAAAGATTCAATTAAAGATAAATATTGGAACTTTAAAAGCGTTTTGAAAATACATAATACGTGCCTTAAATGAAAACGTGTTGACTGAAAAATGTTGATGGGAAGTACAAGAATTCCGTAACAGACACCTTTTGGAGCTGGCTTAGATACTTGCTGTTCTGCGAAATCTGATAAGGAGTCGTCCATGCCGTCTAGTTGCGAGCCTGGTTTGATTTATTGAATTTAAAGTTCTATGATTTGATTAATTGAGTTTGAAGTTTTATGATTTGATTAATTGAGTTTGAAGTTTTATGATTTGATTAATTGAGTTTAAAGTTTTATGATTTGATTAATTGAGTTTGAAGTTTTATGATTTGATTAATTGAGTTTAAAGTTTTATGATTTGATTAATTGAGTTTAAAGTTTTATGATTTGATTAATTGAGTTTGAAGTTTTATGATTTGATGATTAAAGTTAAAGTTTTAGGTTTTAATAATAGGTTGATAAACAGTTTACCCTTACCCTCTTTTTTCTGAATTGTTGTTTCAGTTTCTGGACGATCCGGTATAACTGTTTCTTCTAAAAACCATTAGAAACTCAGTTTACTTCGTCTAATGCTAATGCATAACTATTAGACTCTATTTAATTTATTGTTATTAAACTTCTGAAGTTTTATAATATCAGTTAAAGTAAGGAGAGAATGGCACCTTCGGTTGAGTCGACCGAGAGTTGTCTGACGTGGTCGAATGAGTCGCTTTTTAGGAAGATCTTGACAGCGTCGTCCTTTCCGATCTGAGTGAAGGACTTGATTAGGCTCTGACTGAAGCCGAAGATGTCTTCCAGTCTTTCTTCTTCCGACCTCCCATGCTCATCCGCCCACTTCCGCAGCAGTTCTCTGGCCTGGTCTTTTGGGAACGTGTACTCAAGATGCACCTTCCCCAACTCCTCTTCGGAAATGTTGAATTCTTCCATCAGCTTCTGCCAATCGCGTCTCTCCAGGGGCTCTAAATCGTCACTTGAGATTTCAAGCTCACTTGTTTTAGGAGGAGAAACAGTTCTTGGTTCTATCGTTGCTTCCACTACAGAGACTTTTTCTAGAGTCATGCTTTCTTCCACGCTGGCTTCTTGAGGAACTTGCGTCGATGCATGTATTTCCGCACTCAAGCGCTCAACTTTTGCAAGAATATCTGTTGCTTCTTCCAGAGATTGAGAAGTTACCAATGATGGTTTGGAAAGTTCTGGAAGCTTAAATGAATCTTTTTCTATGGTTTTTGGAGATTCTGCTTTTGTAGGAGATTTTTTTTGAGAAAACTCAGCTTTCTTGTCCTCCATTTTTGTTGGACTTAAGTCTTTAGATTTCGTATGTGCTAAATCATCTCTTTCGTGAAATTCTTCAAGTTTCAAATTGGATAGCTTCTCATCTATTTCCTTAAATTCTTTTTCTGGCGTTTCTTTTAATTTGACAAAAATGTCTTTGTCTTCAGATTTTGCTTCTGGTGTATGTACTTCCAGCTCTTCATCAGCCTCTTTTTTGGGTTCTGATTCGAAAATTTCTATTTTTGCTTTTTCTTCTTCCTTTTCTTCTTCTATTTTAATTGTTTCTGCTTTATCAGTGATTGTAGTTGTTGCCAATAAGTCTTCTTTGCTGGCCCTCTTGGAGTCGGCCTTGATGGGATCACGGAGGTGGAGGATGAGGTTACAGATGGGTGTTTGCGAGGCTTCTTCAGGCTTCTCCGAGTTGGGATTCCGCATGAAGTACACCCTTCCTTTGGCTTCGTCGTCTATGTCCCTGATCCGAACCAAGATGTGGAGTCTGTTTTCGTGGAATGATCTCACTTTTAGAGACATTTGCTCGTCCGACTTGGTGATTGGTACCAAGTTGCCCGCCATTTCAATGTAAATTGGTTTTCCGTCGAAGACCTTTGGGGTAAGAGAAAAATATAATATTTTTATTTAAATGATTTTTTGGGAACTAAATTGAGAAAATCACACTGACACATACTTCGATTGTTTTGCTCGTAGCGATTTCTTCGAAAAGTTCTTGATTTTCAAGCGTTTTCTCGATTTTGTCGTCTGTCACGCAGAAGACCCTCAGGCACGCCTCTTGCGGATTGGTCAGCAGACGTTTCGAAAAGACGACGAAGCGAGAGAACATCGGGACAAATATGGACTCCTTGTACAGGTCAGTCGCCATTTTTGAGATATTTTTAATGTTTTGAGAATCGATCAGCCAGAACCTGTGACGTGTGAGAGTGTTTTAAACTAGTCTTTACTTGTAAGAATATAAACCCATAATAAAAAGTAATAATTTCGAAAAGCACTTGAATAAATTCATGAGGGTTAAGAGATCTCACCTGGCTGATACGGTGGTGGTGAACGAAACACAGTCTTGAACGAGCATGAGTTGTGTTGAGTTCGTTATGTCCTCCCAGACAGCGGGCTGGGAACCGCCTGAAAGAATTAGCTTTTTAAGGCGTTTGCAGGGAAGCTCATAGTACTTTACAATTTAGTTATAGTTTGAATTTAATTTTAATTATTTTTTCAATATAAGAAACTGTTAAATCTATAAAAATAAACAATTGAATCTCTAATGAATCTAGTTATTAAACAGCTAAAAAGCAACTAATCTACGACAAACAGTTCAAATACAAAAACAGACTAACGTACAAATCAAACACATAAAATTTGAATAGCACACTAAAGCATTAAATTTTTAACTTCCATAAAACAAAAAACTTTTTTTAAAACACACACATACACACACATAGAGTACACGGAAAAAACACACACAAAAGAAGCAAACATCATCAAAGCACACACAAATAACCTACTGCTACCAAGCGAAGAACGTAAAAGCAAGAAAGCAAGTGCTAAACTTACGCTTACCCGCCAGACTGCACAGCAGGCGCAACGTCGGCCTCATCGCTTCTCCACTGCGTTCATACTCGTTCATCATACCGCTTTGCGCCGTTTTCGGCAGCGGTAACGTTAACGTTATGGGCTTATGGAACTTCCTCCTTCGTGGCTCTATTGTTACGCAAGCACTTGCCGCTACCCGATTGCCTAATAGCTTACTTACCAGCTCGGTCTGTATTGGTAGAACCTGGCAGGTGGGAGTGGGTAGCATTCTGCTTATCAAATACGCAAACACATTAGGAATCATTTTTCTACCGGTTAATCTCCCATTTAATCAACCCTTCAACCAACCAACCTCCAACTCCCTCACGAACCTGGAGGCCCACTTTGATGTTCTTGGTGAGGGCACCCTCAGGGAAGACCGCTTGAGCCTGGGGCACCACAGTGGAACTGAGGACGCCTCCTTGTGGTCCAATCACACTGATCTCCTGGCGCAGACGTGATACTACAGCGAAGTAGACGGGTAAGTCGCAAGTCAGAATCCTCGTTGCTCGCTTGTGGTTGTAGCCTTCTGACTTTTCGAAGTCTGCATGCGTTTGAAGTCATTTAGAATTCAGTTAAAACAATTTTTCAGAAATATTTTTTTGAAGTGATTAGTATTTAATTAATGCCATTTTTCATAAATATATTTTAAGATACTATAAATTATTAATTTGGTCAATTTGAGAATGAAGTACTAGAAAATAACCTTCAAAAGCGCCCCCTAGCGCTTCATGGACGGCTTCTTCGGGTGCGGAAAGTCCATGCTCCTGCCACGTTTCGCCGTTGTCACTGCGCAGAATGCAGATCTCTCGCTCCCTTTCTCTCAACGATGCAAAGTGTGGAATCTCGATGAGGATGGGTCTGCGGAGAAAAGTTTGAGTTTTGATTGTGTATGCAATGACATTCTTCTTGAATAAAGCTTGTATAAATCTTTTAAGTAATACAAAGTATTTTTCAATTTTTTTCCTAACAACCTATTGAATCAGATTAGTCTAATCAGTGAAAACACCCAAGAGCACCACTATATACCACTAACCCATCAAATCTGACACCGATGGGTCCCATGGTGATGATACGACTCGCAAAACCCTCTCCCTCCAGCAGCTGTGGCGGGAAGGAAAGCTTCTCCTTCTTGATGAGTTTGCAAGTGATTCTCGTTGGCATGGAGGCTCTGTTCGGAGGCACCAGGATCCTAACTCCTGAGTGTCTACAGCCCGACATCGCACCCCCTCTGGCGTCTACGAGAAAGCTCACGAGGAAGCTGTTGTTGTTGGGGGTCGTTGTGGTGGTGGTGGTGGTGGAAGTAGATGTGGTGAGGGTCATGGAAAGATTGGTCTTGTTAGTTTTGATTGAAATTGGAATGAGTGGTTTTGATGGTATTAGTGAAAATTGAGATATTTTTGAGAAGCTATTGATTAAGTTGTTTAAATCAAAAGCTAAAAAAAGATTCGTGAAGCTCACTTTTTCCACTTGGCTCTTCTGTAAAAATTTTCATAATTTTATAAAACTTTATTCAACTTATTCATCAGTTTTAAATACTAATTAATTGACTAATTAATTAATTAAAAACACCAGCCACCAAATTCATCCTTCCATACGCCTTACCCATTCGTGAAATTCAGCTCCTTGCAGTCTTCATTGTCTTCCTTGAAGACACTCTGTGTCGACTCGCCCTTGTAGGAAGAGAAACAGATCATCTTGTTGGTGTCGAGACGGGTGGGTCGCAGGCTCGGAATGGCTGGAGCGTAGAGCTCGGAGGCGTATGGAAGGTCGGACGTGGTGGACTATTCATGGATGAGTGGAGATGGGTTAAAGTGGAATGAAATGAATAGAAGCTGGTAGTTGCAAAAATTCTATAAAATCAATGTTAAAATCAAGCAGCTAACTACTCCAAAATACTCTCACTACTCCACCATTTTATATTCTTTCTCACTTTCACTCCGTCGATGCCCCCACAAACCGTTTTCTTTTCTTTGAACGTGGGTTGAGTAGATGTTTCGAAGGGTGAGACGTATGTGTTGGATACGTTAGATGTCTGTGTTTCGTACTTTTCTGCTACTGCTTCAATCTCCTGGTTTGAGAGAAAATTACACAATTCCCTAGCTTACTTGATGATAGTTGAAAACACCATCGACAATCTTTAACTGCATTCTTCTGAACCATTACTTCCCAGCCTCCATAGCTATTAAATCAGCAAAACATCCATCTTCGATATTATTATTAATGTTTTTATTGTTTAGCCCCTACCACAAGCCATTACCCTTTTTCCACAACCACCTCCCATCCATCTATCAACCATCCACTCACCTTTCCAGAAATGATCGAGCCGTGCTTAAGTAACTTCATGTCACTCTCGTTCGTTTCGTTTGCTGCTGGTTCGTCAACTGAAGACATTTAGTGGATGAAGGAAAAGAGTTCTCGTGAGTTTCATCATAATATAATAATGATGATTTCGTCGTTATTATTAATCCCATTATTCTTTCGATAAAACTTATGAAATTAATAATCAGAATTATGATAAATTAATATAAATATTAACAATAATAACAATAACAATAAATAATGAATGAAATAAGATAATTCGATACCTCCTTCGTCTTCCGAGTCTGACATTGCAGCCTCCTGCATCACCTCAGGAGCCAGAACCTACGAGAATGATGATGATGATGATGATGATGATGATGATGAGGATGATGATGATGATGACGATGATGATGATGATGATGATGGAGATGCTGATGATGATGATGGAAAGCATTGAGAATATTAAGAGTCTGCAGAACACCAGACAGTTTCACAGCCTTACAAAAGCGAGTTTAACACAATTCCAAAGCTTCATAAGCGCCTCAGTTGCTTGTCTTGGCGCTATCTTAAACAAACAAACATCATCATCATCACCACCTTGTATTTCTCTTCGGCAACATGGAGCGGCATCTGGGGCAGTTTTTGGGGTGAAATGGCCTGCTTGAGGGTCTCCACCACTGAAATGTAACCCAGTTTGTTGGCGATGGAATAGGCCGATTGGCCGTTCTGTGCGGAGAGTTTTTAGTGTTTTTGTAAAGAGTTGTTGCTGTTCGAAACAACAAAACTTTAAGTAATCTAATGGCAAAATAATGGTTAAATTAAATTAAATTAACCTAGTATAACACTTCAACATCAGCCACTAAAGAGGCAAAAAGAACTGTGGGGGTTAAACACCCAAACTAAACTAATAAATGATGTTTATATTATAAATACCTGAGACACAACTGCAGGGTCAGCATTGTTTTTGAGTAAGTAGTTGACGATGCCGATATGGCCTTGTTGTGAGGCTTGGTGGAGGGGAGTGTAGCCAACCTTTGGTATCAGTTTATGGATTTTTAATGACTTCAATGGCTACTTTTATAGAGAAGGTAAACAACTTTTATGAGTTTTAACACCTTAATGGAAACTAAAAACAAATTATGAAGCTATCAACTTGGTTTTTACACTTTAATTAGTTTAACAAATTTTGCCCAACCCTGGTTGTGGCGTTGACGTCTGCTCCGTTTTCCACCAAGAATTTCACCATGTTTAGCTGGCCAAAATGACACGCTGTGTGCAGGGGCGTGTATCCGGCCTAGAGTAGGAATGCATTAAATGGATAGTTGGAGGTTTTGGTGAGTTATGGGTTAAATAAAAAACAAAAACAAAATTTATTTGATAGTTTTTATTCCATGAGCATCTTCCTATATTACCAAGTTATCATATACAAGTTAAAATACACGGCATTTAGCATTTTTCAACGCACGTTTGTTCTTGCATTCATGTCACAGTCGTATTTCTTGAGGGCTTCTGCCACAGGGACTTTATCTTCTTGGGCGGCTAGATGGAGTGGCGTCAACCCGTTCTTTGAGCCACTGCTGGGAGTGGCCTTGTTCTCCAAGAGAAGGTGACACATCTCTGTGAAACCCTGCTGACTCGAGAGGTGTAGGGGCGTGAAGCCATTCTGTGGGGTGGGAGTTGGTTTAAAAGTTGAAATTTAAATAAATGCTGGGCTGGAGAAAAGAAGGGAAATGGGTAGTAAGCGGTTTAAAATAAGTAATGAAAATGGTTGAAATTCAAAGTTCTTTTAGAGAAAAATTATTTTTAAATTAGTTTTGGAAATAAGGCATAAAATAAAGATGGAATTTTTTTTTTAAATATATACTTTTTATGCTATTCGCTAAAACTTATAAATTTACTGGCGCGTGGGCTGAGAGTTAGATTGCTGGGCTTAAGGGGTTTGCTCTGCAATAAATCAAAGCTATCGACCTATCAAGCGTCAAACGTAAGCAAATAAAATTAATTTTGGGGTGTAAGAAGCCTCTTTATCAAGTATAGAGTTCTTAATAAACAATCGAAAATAGTGTCTTAATAAAACTCGAAAACGCTACATAAAAAACGCAACCGCTACAGCAACACTACCACAACAATAAAACCACAACACCACCGCCAATACAGCAACTCAACTCCAATAACAACAACAAAACTAACGCAAAAATACAACCCCAGCAACAGCACCAAAACAACAACAAAAAGACAACTAATACTACAATTACAACACAAACCTTTGACTGGGCATTAGCGTCAGCTTTTCTGTCGAGCAAAATGTTGGCGACATTCATCTGGTTCTTGCGTGAAGCCACGTGCAGTGGCGTGTAGCCGTTCTGAAAAGACCAAAAGTACGATTATATTTTTGTTATTAAAGAAAAGTTTAAAAATAATTATTTTCTATAATTCTTAATGTCTTAGGAACTTGGCATTTTACGTTGGTCCATACAAGTTCATAGCGCGTTGCATTAATTTCGTGAAAAGGAAAACAGCCTAACTGCTAGGCTCCAACACCAATGCAAACCTTCGCTTGTCTCTGCGGGTCGGCCTGGTGGTCTAGCAAGTAGTGGACGGCTGGCGTGTTGTTGTAGTGGGTGGCGACGTGAAGGGGAGTGAGATTGTTCTTGCCTTCTTCATCCACCACCGCTCCCCTTCCCACCAGATACTTCACCAGTGGCATGTGGTTGTATTTCACGGCGATGTGCAGTGGAGCAAAGCCTTTCTGTTAGTGGTTGTTGATGCTGGAATGTAGAGTATTTTTTAATTAGAATACAATTAAAAGATTTATTAGCTTTAAAAGTGTATGATCTATAAACTATAGAAGTTTTTCAAATTAACTTTTACCATCCACACCCATCCACCTTTCCCCTCACTTTGGTGAGTGAATCGACACAAGCTCCATGCTCCACCAGCGTCTGAACCACCTCCAAATGACCTTCCTTACATGCGACGTGCAGTGGTGTGTACAGATCAGACGTGGTGGTGTCGGGGGTGGCTCCGTGTTGTAGCAGCAGCAAAACGTTGTCGACGTTGCCTAGACGAGATGCTATATGGAGAGGACTTTGTTGTTCCTGTGAGTATAATGGCGGTGGGGGGGGGGGGGTTGATAGGGACCGCTAGATTAGTGGTGGGGTGGTTGATAGAAAGTGATAGATTGGTGGAGGGGTTGTTGATAGGGACTGCTAGATTGGTGGGCTGGTAGTGGGTTTGGTGAGTAGTAAGATAAACCAGTTGGTTGGGAGTACTTTATTGGATTAATTGAACGAATATGTGTTTTTTATATAAAAAATGTATGCATTAGTTGTAATCGAACAACCATCCCAGCAAAAGACTACTCATCCCCAACCAAGCACCTTCCACCACTCACCCTGGCTTTGGCGTCCACCAATCCTCCATTCCTCAAAAGAACCCTAATCACGTCAGTCTGGTTTGCTCTTGCTGCCAAATGCAAGGGTGTTTCTCCCCTGATGGTCTTACAGTTGGGGGTGGCTCCACATTGCAGGAGGTGCATCACAATGTTCATGTTGCCCATGAAAGACGCTACGTGAAGTGGTGTCAAGCCGGACTGGGGAGGGGGGGGGGGGGGGGGTTGGGAAACTTTTAATTGAGAATTGATCATTGATACAAAACTGAAAATTAATTTTAAACCATTTGATGTTGAAAAAAACATTTCATTCGTAAAGTTTAGAAATTCTCAAGTGACTGCAGCAATGCTGTGCCAGAACCTTACCTCAGTGGTTGCTTCAATGGAAGCACCAGACTTGAGAAGGACTTCAATCACTGGAAATCTGTTTTTCTTGCAGGCTATGTGCAAGGGCGTGAATCCGTTCTGGTGAGTGTGAAAGAAGGTGGGTGAAAATTGGGGAAAAACTTAGTTGGAAGTGGCTGAAAATTGAAAAATAATTTTTTTCGAAAACTGTTTGAGGAATTTAATTTATATATTATCATTTCTTCTATACTTTTTCTTTCACATCCATTCAAACACACCCGTCTATCCACCCATTCACTCCCCATCCATCTACCCACCACCCACCAGAGCTCTGGCATTGGCTTCACATTTGTTGTCAAGCAGGAGTTTGGCGCATCTGACATTACCACAGTGGGCAGCCACGTGCAAGGGAGTCAGGTAGTCCTGGAGTGGCAAGACAAAGTTGCAAAACTTCAAGACTCACTTATCATCATTTTTATTTTGTTTGCACTCATTAGTTTTATGTTATGACTTTCATTTGTATCATTTATTTATTACTAGTCTCAACATAAACAGAAAAACAGTAAAATCCCTTTTAATCATTTTTTCTCTTTTTCTCTTTTTTTCATATTTCCCCCTCTCCCTCCATTTACTCCCTCTCACCCGCCCTCCTCCACGCACAATTGTGATATCATCAATAGGCGCTTGTTTCTCGAGCAGCGACGATGCGCACTCCACGTGGTCTCCCTGCACCGCCATGTGCAACGGCGTCAGACCATTCTTCGTCTTGATCACCACCGATGCACCCCTCGAGAGAAGAATGTCGACAACCCTCTCATGACCGCTCCTTGCCGCACAATGTAGGGGGGTTAGTCCGTCCTGAGCGAGGTTTGATCGGTGATGGATCGGTGGTGGATCGGTGGTGGTTCGGTTGGTTGGTTGGTTGGTTAGTGGTTTGTGGGTCTGTTTTTGTAGCGTCGGTTGTTTGTGGGTGGGTAGATGGTGGATCGGTGGTTTGTGGGTCATTTGGTGGTGGGTTGGTGGAAGGTGATTGGTGAGTGAAGTTTGTGCTGTGTGTTTTAGTGTTAGTTACGTGGGTTAAGAATGGTTTTGTGTATTTTTAGATTTAGTATGTGAGTTTTAATTTCTACATTTCTGAAAAAAGTTTATATAAAGAAGCCATAAATAAAAAATCAAGCATTTGAAGCTATTTCAGAGAAGTTTTAAATAACGAATGTGAAACCCCCACGCACGCACACACACACACACACACACACACACACACACACACACACACACACACACACACACACACACACACACACACACACACACACACACACACACACACACACACACACACACACACACACACACACACACACACACACACACACACACACACCCACACACAACCACAAACACACCCATACACTCACACGCACACACACCCATACACACATACACACACAACAACACACACACAAACACACACACACACACAAACACACACACACACACACAAACACACACAACAACACACACACACACATGCACACAAACACACACAAACACACACACACAAACACACACAAACACACACAAACCCTGGTCTTGCTGTCCACATGTGCTTTTCCTTTGTCGACCAATAGACTCACCATCAGTGACTTGCCCCATTTGCTCGACACGTGAAGGGGCGTGATGTTGTTCTGCGTGGTGAAGAAGTAAATTGCGAATATAAAAAGTTCAAAAAAAAAGTTAAGACAAAATCAGTAAACAGGTTTAAGAAAAACAGGTAAGAAAAAGTGGTAAAAAGGTTTAAGAAAATGTTTTTAAGACTTGTATGAATCGCCTTCACGGGGCAAGCTCCCTTAACACCCAATTCTAAAACCTAAAATACACTCTCAACAATCTCAAGTCATGTCACCTTAGCCTTGTAATTGACGTCTGCCCCTGTCTCGATCAGGAGACCTCCGACGTTGGTGTTGCCGTAGTGGGAAGCGATGTGGAGTGGTGTGAAGCCGCTCTGTGAAAGATTGCCATGTACAATACAATACAATACAACGACGAGTATTATTAACGTGGCGTAAACCCGGACGGGCTTCAAGACCACTTGGTTATGGAAAATTTGATAATAATATTAATGATAGATGAATAAATGGAAAGTATAGGAAAAGTAAGTTATTGAAATTTAACAATAAAATCATATATATATATATATACATACATATGCACATATATAAACATATATATATATATATATATATTTTTTTTAAATAGACAAATTTTTTTTTAAAGATTGAAAGTGAAATGATAATAACAATAAATTTAAGAAAATGTAAGAAAATATTTTACAATTATTATTGACCATTAGTATAAATATACAAAAAAATGATATTGGGAAGCAAGAAATTGATTAATGAAAAATGAGCAGTTAATTTGTAAGTTATTGTTATCGGTCGAACAAGTACGTTTTCAGGGAACGGCTGAATGTCGCGGTCGAGCTCGGGGATTTGAGTCTATTGGGAAGACTATTCCAAAGAGTCGGCGCTGCAACAAAAAAGCTTCTTGCACCTGCATACTTGAGTTTGTAGCTCTGTGGAACTACATCTCTTGACCTAGCAGACCTGAGTCTTTCCCTCTGGGGAAGACTTGCTCTCATGACAATGCTACTCGACAAATAACCTGGGCACTCATTAGACAGACACTTGTGCATTAACAAGATGTTTTTGTATTCAATTCTATTTTCAACACGAAGCCAGTGAAGCTCTTTGAGAACAGGGCTGATGTGATCATACTTTCTAGCACCTGTTATGAGCCTAGCTGTGGTGTTGATTATAGACTGAATTTTCTGCAGCTGCGTCATTGGCAACCCAGTAAGAATAATATTGCCATAGTCAATTCGACTGAGAACCAAAGCAGAAGCCAATGTTCTCAGTGAGTCCTTTGTCAATAACCATCTTATGGATCGTATTTGGCGTAAAGAAGCAAAGCAGGTTTGAGTCATCTTATTGATGTGTGTCGTCATGGTGAGGTCTTTGTCGAGATAAACACCTAGGTTTCTGACACTATCGGAAGGAATTATCTCGTTCTGACAAATGCGAACTGGATCTTTGGGAGTGTGAGTAGAGTTTCGACGGGATGAGAGCCAGATAACTTCAGTTTTGCTGGAGTTAAGTTTCAGTTGATTGGCACCCATCCAAGCAGCAATTTCATCAATGCATGATGACACCCTTGCTTGCAGGTCAGCCTGATGACCTTTAATGCAATGACCGTAAATCTGGGTGTCATCAGCGTACTGATGAAAAGCGAGCTCATGTCTAGCTGCTATTCTTTCCAAATCTCCAGTGTACAAAGAGAACAGTAAAGGACCAAGAACTGAACCTTGGGGGACTCCTACAGCGGAAACCGACATTGTCGATTTTGTCCCACTACAGCGGATGTCAAAACATCTGTCATTTAAGTAGTCCCTAAACCATTCTAACGCAGAGTCTGAGAAACCATAGGAGATGTGCAGTCTACGGAGCAGTGTTGCGTGATCTACCAGATCGAAAGCTGCCGATAGATCAAGCAAAACTAACAATGTGAGCTTACCGTCATCTGCTGCCCTAACGATGTCTGAAAAGACTTTGGTTATGGCAGTTTCTGTCGAATGATGACGACGGTAGGCTGACTGCAAGGGAGGGAAAAGATGGAATTCTGCGAGGTAGTTGACTACTCTGTGGAGAACTAATCTTTCCATGAGTTTGGACAACACCCTCAAGTTTGAAATAGGCCTGTACGACGAAGTTTCAGTGAGTTTAAGACTTGGCTTCTTGAGCAGTGGCGTGATGTAGGCCGACTTGAAAGACTTCGGAACCCTGCCTGCCGAAAAAGACCTGTTGAATAAGCTCACTAAAAAAGGAGCAATTATTCCAGATATCTCCTTCAACAGCCATGTAGGAACCGGGTCATTCGAGCACTGCTTATTCGGAAGCCCTTGAATAGCCCTAACTACTTCTTCTTCGTCGACTATGCTGAACCCATTCAAACTGAGCCCGTGCTCGCAGAATGAAAATGTTGGGTCATCTTGGGCATTGATTGACCTTCTCGCCGACGCAACTTTTTCTGTGAGATGTGCGTGATAGTCATCAGCACTGATGCCTGAGACTGACGACGTCTTACTTCTGCCCGCGATGCTATTGATGAGTTTCTAGGTGTCAGCTGGTTTCCCTTTGGACTGAGAGAGCTTCAAGTTCCAGAACTGCTCTCGCTTGCGTCTGCACAGACTCTTGTAAACTTTCAACTGCTTGACCCAGGCCGTACGTGCTTGCTCATTTTTTGACTTACTGTAGCTTCTCTCGAAACTTCTCTTAAGGCGTTTAGAGGCACGACACTCATGGTCAAACCAAGGGTCCGAAGGCCTCTGGTGCACTCTAACAGTCTTAAGAGGAATCAACTTATCGAGAATGCTAGTCAAAGTGGAGCTGTAGAAGTCAGCAGCTGAATCTACATCAAGGTCAGTGCTAGACGAGAGTGGAGACAATAAGCCATGTGGGTTGTTAGAATTGGATTTGTGGTTTTTTAGTGGGATAACTTATGAAACATATTTGTCACTAATTTTATTATTTCAGTAGGGAAATGTATGGGACATTTGTGATTTTAATTGGTTTGATTAAGCGTTAATTAGCTGTTAATTGCCTATTTAATCAAACATAGTGCATAAAGTGTGTCGAAAAAGTATTATGACAGACGGAAATAACTAATGTCATTCTGGATGCTTAATAGTTAATTAGATAACTATGGATGTTTATAAGATGACGATTAATTAGTTAATTAATGATTTTCAAGTTAATCAGGTGATAATTGATGGTATATAATTAATTAGGTGCTAATGAAAGCCATGGCTACCTTCGTAGTATCGTTGACTTGACAGATCGCCTGTGGAAACAATTGAATGAAATTGCTTTCAAATCGTTCGGAAACTGTGTTTGCTAAAAGTCTAAAACGACTCCTTATTGGAAGCTCTAATTTGAGATCCAATTATTTTCGCATCAATAGCAACCTTTCTTAATTTTACCTAGTCTCATCTCTCAATCACAATGTACCACTCTATCAGCATCCACTTACAACCACTCAACTATTCACGACAAACACCACCAGCTTCTAAAAACTCCTTTTCACCACCAGCCAACCTTTGAACATCCTTCCACCCCCTTCTCCACCAACCCTGCCAGATGAGTGGTAAGCCGATGTGGCTGAAGGATAGTTGCCACTGAGTGGTTGCGACTGCAGCAGCAGAGTGGCCGCTTTCACGTCATCCTTTTTGGCCGCAATGTGCAGCGCTGGGAGTTTAACCCGGCCTCTTGAGTCGTTTTCGAGTAGCACAGCCACCACTTTGTCGTGGCCTTGTTGTAGAGCCACTGCTAAAGGTGTGAAGCCGTCCTGTTGTGGTTGTGGTAGTTGCTGTTTTTGTGGGGCAGGGGAGGGATGATGGAGAGAGAGAAGTTTAAGTAAAAAAGAAAAATTGGTAATTTGAGTTAGCAAACATTTAAGTGACGTCATTAAAATTAATACTTTGTTAAGTGAAGTAAGTGGGCTGGTAAAATGAAGGGGAGGCGGTATTTGAGTAAGGAAAGTGATGGGTTGGGAAGAAAAGACACAAAATGTGTAATAGATTGTTTAAGAGATTGGTTGGTTTGGTCGAGAGAGAAAACATGCATTAATGCTTGAAGTTAAACGGAAAAAGACATCAATTTTCACTTAGTTGATTGAAGGAAAAAAAGCAGTGTTCTTATTGTCTGTCCGAGTTAGAACTATCTGGAAAACACTCGTCATTGCTTTGTTGTTGTAATGTAATGGAGGTTAAATAAATAGAAATAAAAATAATTTTGAAATATTGGAAGAAAAACATTCTAATTGCTTTGCGTTATTATCTTTTTGGATTAGATGGATGGAGAAGAGATGGATAAAATTTTTTTTGAAAAGAATAGATAGATGGATATAGGTTAACAAAGACATTTAAAGCGTTCTATTTAAGAGAGAACTTGACGATGATTAATGGCTTGCAAATTGAAAGAAAACAAGAGAAAAAAATTTAATGGGTCTTTCTGGAGCTGCTGCATTGAATTCTTTTTCTCGAATACGTTTGTCTCTGAATGAGGACGTGTCTTCTTGCCTTATGCGGTGGTTTTTGAGTGGTTGTGAGCTTGCAGCCGATTTTAGAAGTAAATATTTTTTTTATTAAACAAAAGAATTAGCAGACGAAAGAATTAACAGACAAAGGAAACAGACGAAAGAATTAACAGACAAAGGAAACAGACGAAAGAATTAACAGACAAAGGAAACAGACGAAAGAATTAACAGACAAAAGAAACAGACGAAAGAATTAACAGACAAAGGAAACAGACGAAAGAATTAACAGACAAAGGAAACAGACGAAAGAATTAACAGACAAAGGAAACAGACGAAAGAATTAACAGACAAAAGAAACAGACTAGTGATGTATCACAGTCACATCGGATCAATAAGCTTCAGATAAAAAAAATGGAGCTAAAAGAAAAGTCTTAAACAAGAAATAATATTTTCATTGGAAATAAATAAAAACGTCGCACAAGTCTCAAGAGAATTGTTTGCTTACGATGGCGTATTCGCATTGGACCATATGCCAAAAACATTTAATTTTGAAATTGTCAAAAAGATTTTCAACTTTTTAGTCTTTTAAAGTTTTTTTAGATTTTTTGTTTTATGCAGATTTTTGGTTTTTCTATTCATATTTTCCAGCATTTTCACTAGCTTTTCCGAGTCTATTTTGTTATTTTTATTTCACGCTGCCATTTCTTTCTCTCTCGGTCCTTACTTATCCATAATTGACTTAGTGCTTTCTTTTCACTTTTTCACTCAACTTTCTTTCACAAAAATACTTTTTGAAGAAAAGCAACATTAACTTTAAATATCAAGTTATATCTTTTTGTTTTAAAACTATTCTTTTTAAAGTCTTCCTTTACCTTTTTAGAAACTTTCTCATTTTTATCTTAAAACTCTAAAAAGACCATTTTAACTTTTAAACACCTCTACTCCACCTGCTTTACGGGCTATAACACCCCATCATCCCTTTTAAAAGCCATTCCTTTTCACGCCTCTTCTCTCCACACCCACACACGGAGACGACGATTTATGCCTTCCCACTAAGAGGCCGCAAAGTCAATAAGGACCGACAATTACCGCAAGAAAGCAGCAAGGAGATTGGAGATGATGAAGTAAATCGAGTTCCATCAGAGATGTACAACCTGAACAGTCGGTAAACAAGAATATGGGCCGATATACACAAAAATACAGCTTTAAATACACTATATTTATATATAAAGCTTGACTTTTTTTAAAGATATATTTTATTTAAATATTTTGAAAAAGGACTCTAAGTCTTAAAAAAAATAATGAGCTATTAAGAAATACCGTCTAAATATAGAGATATATTTAAAAAATAATTTTGATGTATAAAAATTTAAATAAAAAAGTAAAATTATGATAATAACCAAGTAAGTTTTAGCCGAATAAAAATAAAATAACTTTATGAATAATATATAAATAATTAGAAACAATATTCAAATATTCCACCTCAAACGTACAATTACAAGCGCATCGTACTGAATAAAAAGAGTCGAATACGCAGAGTGTGGAAGGCAGCTGCTGGCCGCAAGCGAATATTGATCGGAACTTTCCGTCTGAAAATGAGAGAAATAAAAAAAGAAAAGGATGGAAAGAAGGTCAGCAAGTGGGATGAATGGAAAATGAATGGAAGAAAATGTATTCTAAACCCTGAATCCGATTTAGTCCATCATATAACGTCACTACTTTCTAAGAGGCTGCCTTGAGGCTATTTGGAGCCTAAGTCTCTTTAAAGGTTTCATTAAAAAAAATTAAATTGCTTTTAAATGTAAAAAAATATTTATGACGTCATTGAAGCTTTTTACGGATTAATGACGAGCTATAAATATTCATTCCAACATCCGATTTAGATTTACTTGGAATCCATTAAAATTTAAACTGAATATCCTCCGAATTCTCTCGAAGCTTTTAAAATTTAAAATTCCTTCAAAGAGTAATGAAAGGGAATGTGACGACAGTAGCCATGACATATTCCACAATGGCAGTAGGGCTGTTGGTTTCTTTCCAAAACCACCTCTATAACTTTCGAATTAGACTTGGAGGAAGGGGGAGAGGGAGGGGAGGAAAGAAGGGGGGAAGAGGGGAAGGAAGGGGGAGAAAAAAGAAGGGAGGGGGGAGAATGGGGAAAGGAGGGGGAGAAGGAGGACTCAATGTGAAAGAAGGAGTGTAAAGCCATGGAGGTGCTGCTAGTAGTAGTTTTAGTAATAGTAGTAGCAGTGAGAAAAGAAAACTGTTGAATAATGAAAATAGAATTTGAAATGAACACAGCGTATTGCATAATGAAGATTGTACAATCATGATTCATCTGTATTTATTCGTGAGGATGGGGAAGAAGAAGAAGAGGATGAAGATGATGAAGGGATGATGAGACTTATGATGAGAGGATGATGAAGATGATGAAAAGATGATTATCTTGATGATGATAATTATGAAGAGTACTAATTTGGTGAATGTGTGCTCTAGTTTCGGACAATAGAAGGATCGATGGAAGAGCCGTTAAGCCAAATATAGGAATGAAAAAATTGTGTTTCTGTCTGTTATCTATGAAAAAACTTACTTTTGCCGCAAAAAAATCATCATTTCAAACTACGACCAGTTCAAAGCATGATTGCATCCATGTTACAACACCCCCATTCCATGAGTACCCTTCATACTGTCTCAATACCAACACCACACCACTAGTCCAACATCCCACTAACTACACCCCCAACACCACACCACTAGTCCAACATCCCACTAACTACACCACCAGCCCAACACCAGTAGAACATCCCACCACCAACACCACGAGCCCAACACCAGCAAAACATCCCAACCACTAAATTGACCACCATCACACACACGCACAAACCTCTGTAGCAAGCGTCTGGGAGGCGCCGTGCATGAGCAGGTACTTGACGACTTCCGCGTGGTTTTCTTGTGCCGCCATGTAAAGGGGCGTGAAGCCGTTCTAGAAGGATGGGGAAGTGATGATGATGATGATGATGATGATGATGATGAAGATGATGATGATGATGATGATGATGATGATGATGATGATGATGATGATGATGATGATGATGATGATGATGATGATGATGATGATGATGATGATGATGATGATGATGATGATGATGATGATGATGATGATGATGATGATGATGATGATGATAATGATAATGATGATGATGATGATGATGATGATGATGATGATGATGATGATGATGAAGATGAAGATGATGATGATGATGATGATGATGATGATGATGATGATGATGATGATGATGATGATGATGATGATGATGATGATGATGATGATGATGATGATGATGATGATGATGATGATGATGATGATGATGATGATGATGATGATGGTGATGATGATGATGATGATGATGATGATGATGGTGATGATGATGATGATGATGATGATGATGATGATGATGATGATGATGATGATGATGATGATAATGGTGAAAAACGCTATATTAATATATTTGACTGATTGATGACTGATTGTAATGGAGTACATGAAAAATAGTTGAATTACCGTTTGCCATGAAAAATTAAAAGCTCAACAAGCACAACTTCCTTCAACATATAAAACAATCTTTTCCACATACAAAAAAACGCAACCTCTTCCAAAATACAAAAACAAACAAACTTGACACCGAACTCAACCTGAGATTGCACGTTGACGTTGGCTTTCTGCTGCACGAGCACCCTGACGATGTCCATCTGCCCCGCCAGGCACGAGATGTGCAGTGCTGTGTTGCCTTTCTGCAAATTCATTGTCGGAGGAAAGTGTATTTGTTATTATTATTATTGGGAAAACCAATTTTTTTGAAAAGTTTAAAGTTTTACCCACAAACTACCAAGACTATGACCCATCCAAATTCGTCAACTTGCACGACAGACACACCCAAATGTGTTGGTTCGTTGCACAAAGAATTCCTTGAAAGAATATCTTAGCTGTTTTGCTTTCATTGCTGTCCTAATGTGATTTTTTTATTGCCTGGCATTTTCCTTTTTTCAAGCTATCTTATTTTCATTTGTTTAAACGTTTCCACACTATTCTCTCCCTTTCCATTCTTTTTTATTTTTCTCGGCTTGTACAATTTGATTGTTCTTTTTCATTTCAGTTTATTCTTCTTCCTTACCGCCCTCCCCCCTTTATCCTCTTCTTCCTTCCCCTCTTCCAAACCTTGGTAGGGGTGTCAATAGAGGCTCCTCTACTCAGCAGTTCAGCAACCACCTTCGTATGCCCTTCCTTCGCTGCCAAGTGCAGTGCGTTCAGGCCACTCTGTAGTGGTGGTAGTGGTGGTGGTGGTGGGGGTTGTGTGGTGGTGGTGGTGGTAGTGGTGTGGGGGTGGTGGTAGTGGTGGTGGTGGAGTTGTAAAGATTGCTGTGGTGGAAATTGTGTTGATGTTTGTGGTTGGTGGTATGGTTGTGGTGGTGGTTGAGTTTTGCCGGTGGTGGTGGCGATTTTGATGGTAGTAGTGGGAGGGGGGGTTGTGGTTATAGTGGTGGTGGTGTGGTGGTTGTGGTAATTGCGATGATGGTTTTGATGATGGTGCTTGGTGATATTGTTGCGGTGGTAGGGGGGGTTGAAAAAGTGGTAGTGGTTGTTGTGATGGTGGTGATGGTGATGGTGGGGTTATTGTAATGATGGTGGTGGTGGTGTGGTGGTAATTTTGATGGGTAGAGTAGTGGTGCAATGGGTGTTGGGTGGTTTCGGAGGTTGTGGAGGCTGGTGGTAGTGAGCCAGTAAGAGGGTGGGTGATGGATAGAGAAGTGAAGGAAGCAGTGATTGCAGGAATAGAATGTAGCTTCTGTAAACTTAATATTATTTTTACATTTCATTTTTTAAATAGACAAATATTGCTATGAATTTGATGAAATATCAAATAATAAATGCATTATTAGATTTCTGCACTTCCATTCAAGCATTCGCCACTAAATACACAATCGTGTTTGACTTTCTTCCCTTCGATATTTATCTATTATTTGAACCCTTCCACCTTCCTATTCTCCTCCCAATATGCCATATTATTACTTTTTCTTTTTTTCTATCGCCTATTTTTACCCGTCTTCTTCAAAGCACTTTTATTATCGATTTGTTTTATTTCTTTCACTTTATGATGATTAGAGATTATGAATAATTCATTAGCAGTAGTATTTTTTCTCGGAATATTTTTTTACTTCCCAGCGTTTCATTTTGTAGAACGATCATGTATTTCCCTATCATCAAAAGCCACTACTGTCACTACCACTACCACATTACCACAACAACTTCAAAAGCATCCTTATAAACACTAAAACACCACCACATAATTATAAAAACTACCAAAAGAACTTCACAACCCCCACTGAAGCCACAAGCACATACGTTGTTGCATGCGTTGATGTTGAGGCCTAGACTCAACAATTCTGCCATCTTGTCCAGGTTGGCAGCCCTGGTCGCCTTCAGAAAGGCCGTCGTGATCTCATTCTGTGGTGGTTGTGGTGGTGGTTGAGATGTGGTGTGGTTGTAGTGGTGCTTGAGGTGTGGTGTGGTTGTAGTGGTGGTTTGGTTGTGGTATGGTAGTGATGTTGTGGTAATGTGGTGGTGGAATTATAGTGGTTTTTGTGGTTGTTGTGATATGGGGGTTGTGGTAGTGAATATATGGTGGATGTATTTGTGACGATGTTGTGGTTGTGGTGGCGATATAATACTTGTATAACAATTGTAGTGTTGTTTTCATGGTATTTTAGTATTGGTTGATTTGATTCTTTCAAGATTGGCAAACCACCCTGGATCCAATTCAATGCTGTAACATAGTTGGTAAAACTAAGTTTGCAAAAGATTTGTGTGTGTGTGTGTGTGTGTGTGTGTGTGTGTGTGTGTGTGTGTGTGTGTGTGTGTGTGTGTGTGTGTGTGTGTGTGTGTGTGTGTGTGTGTGTGTGTGTGTGTGTGTGTGTGTGTGTGTGTGTGTGTGTGTGTGTGTGTGTGTGTGTGTGTGTGTGTGTGTGTGTGTGTGTGTGTGTGTGTGTGTGTGTGTGTGTGTGTGTGTGTGTGTGTGTGTGTGTGTGTGTGTGTGTGTGTGTGTGTGTGTGTGTGTGTGTGTGTGTGTGTGTGTGTGTGTGTGTGTGTGTGTGTGTGTGTGTGTGTGTGTGTGTGTGTGTGTGTGTGTGTGTGTGTGTGTGTGTGTGTGTGTGTGTGTGTGTGTGTGTGTGTGTGTGTGTGTGTGTGTGTGTGTGTGTGTGTGTGTGTGTGTGTGTGTGTGTGTGTGTGTGTGTGTGTGTGTGTGTGTGTGTGTATGTGTATATGTGTGTGTGTGTTACCGTATAAGCACACATAATTGCACTACTTTGTCACTTCTAGAGAGGGGTTTGACTGATGTGGGAATATCGTGTGATTGAATGAATGGCGAGAAAGTTTTGAGAAGCCGTTGTGCGTTATGAGTCACAGAAAACACATGTGTGTTTTATGATGTCACTCTTCCATAGCTGATATCAGTTTGTTTATGTGTTTATTTGTCTATGTTTATGTGGTTTATTCAGATTTAAATTTTATGTAAAAGTCGTTTGTATTCAAACTGTTCTAGTTAGACATTATGTCTTTTTAATGAGTTTGTCCTGTAATTTTTATTTGTGTTTCAATTTAGTTTTTTGCATTGTTTTTCTTTTATTTTTTATGCTTCTGATAAATTTCTTGTTAAAGGGGGTGGCAACAGCGGGAGGCAGCATTAAGATCCCAAATCATTCATTCTTAATCACATGCTAATCAGAGTTAATTATTGATGCTGGAAGGTGATGTGTTTTAAATGTTTTAATTTGATAATGATTCGAATACAAAAGCTGCTAATTCGCAAAAGTATCAAAAGAGGTGGTGACTCAGGGTTTCAAGAGTGGTGGAAGAGAAGGAAGGCCTGACAAATGAGTGAGTGATGAATGAGTAGCCAATAACTGGATGAATTGCAAACGAGTGTCAGGAATCAAGAGAAATCAACTAGGATTATAGAGTGCTTGTGGTGATGATGATGACGTGATTGAAGTGGAATAGTGGTGGGTCTAGCAGGAAGTAATGTGGGTGGAATAGATGAGAGGAGAGATGAAAGAGATGCCAAGAATTTTTGAACATATCTTCAAACTTTACCATTTATGAGTCATCATTGAGCCGTTAGTTCTCAAATTGTATCTTAATAAAAATGCATTAGAGTCATTTAAATGCATTTAAGTTATCAGAATTCGTTGAAGTTACCTAAATGCATCAACGTAATGAGAATGCATTAAAGAATGCATCGATGCATTGGTGCATTACACCTGAGAAGGTCTGCATTGCTGGCCTTATTGCAAGCCAACCAGCTTGCCAAGTCTGGAGTTTTTATTTCTTCATATATGTTTTTACAGACATCTCAATATGTATGTGTGCATCAGACATAAATAGAGGAACAGATGGAAAATGGTAATCTTTAAATCGATTCTACGGTGTTTGCATTATTTTTCCACCTGTGTTATTGCTATCTCATCCTTAATAATAATGACGGTGATGGTGGAGAAAGTGATGGGGAGGATGAAGGTGACGATGAAGAAAGTGAAGAGAATGATGAAAATGAAGATGCTGAAGATTACATCTTTTTTTTGGTCTTGTTTTTTGTCAAAACATCTTTTGAAAGCGCAAGTTTTTCAAGAAATTATTTCCTCATCTGACTGTGCTGCCATAAACTACCACTACCATTAGTATCACTACTAAGACCACCATTAACTACACAAGTATCACTACTAAGACCACCATTAACTACACAAATATCACTACTAAGACCATCATTAACTACACAAGTATCACTACTAAGACCACCATTAACTACATAAGTATCACTACTAAGACCCCCATTAACTACATAAGTATCACTATCAATACCACGATAAACTAAATAAGTATCACTATCAATACCACCATAAAGTACATTAGTATCACTACCAGTAATCTTTTTTAAGTACACAAATACCGCTTCTATAACTACCAATAGCACAACTACCATCTCTACTAAAACCACAACCACCAATAGAGTAATACCCTCACAACTAAAACTACTACTGCCACCATTACCTGAACCACAACCAACACCAAAACCACAAATACTACCACTACGCCTACAACTACTACCACCACTAAAATTTCAACTACTACCATCATGACTACAACTACCAGCACCACCACCACGACTACAACTTCTACTACCACAACTACATCTCACCGTTGCAGGCATGGGCGGACTTCCTCCCCCTTCGGCCTCCATCTTCTTTTGAAGATCCGCCATCTTGGAAAATGGCTTCTTCAAACGCAAGTCTTATTCTTGGATCTTTGGTTTGTGTTCCTCAAATTGAAAATGTCTGTAATGTGGTGGTAATGGGGAATAGAAAAAGAATTACAATACAATAAATACTATACATGGGTGGTGGTAGGATTAATAATAATAATTATTATAATAAATAAAACAATAATAATAATAATTTATTCATGAACAGGTGGGATGGAATTCAATTCAAGATGATTTCAGAAGATGGAATAGAATGCAAATGAGCTGGAGGGATGATGATGTAGGCAGTGTGGTGAGTCAATCGATGGGAATTTGGTTACGTGCTCATGTGAGGGGTTCAGGTTGGAATGTTGTATTACAATGAGTTAGAGGGTTGGGGAAGACTGAATAGAAATGTGTTGGTGGATTAAGTGGGATATGCGTTAAAAAGTAATTAATTCACGGTAAAAAACTATTATTCGATTTACAATTTTGATTGAGGTTAATCATCTTGTTTAAAGAATATGTTTCAAAATTACGGCACAGGACCTTATGAGATAACACCCGATTATAGTTCCTACGTGTGTGGTAGCCCAAAACATGAGAGGGTGAGATGATAAAAATGATTTATTAGCACAAAAAAAAACAATAGAAGAAAAAATAATAATATAATAATATTAGAAATAGGAATCATAAAAAAACAACGGCGATAAGTGCGTCATCAATCTTGCTTACACCTTGATCCAAGACACCCTCATCCTTCTCCAGGAACACACACACACACACGCACACACACACACATACACATACACACAAACACACACACCCACAAACACACCCACCCACACACACACACGTACACAAAAACATTGATGATGGAGAACCTTTCAAAATCTTTTTCTAATGGTCTAAGATCTTATTCCTCTTCATTGCTATATCTTTATTACATTTTTTTAAAATTTTAAAATCCTTTCTTTTTCCTAAACATTTTTATATATAAAATTTTATCTTTCTATCCACTTCCTGTTTCTCTTTCTTTCTCCACTCTCCCACTTCTTCTTCCTCCTCTTAACGCCACAGGAAGTCATCCACGTCTCCCAACGACGATGAACTCTCAAGTCATCTTTGACAAATTTTTATATCCCCTACTCATCTTTTGCCCTTCTTCTCCACTTCTCATTTTACTAATTCTTCTTTTCCATACATATTTTTCTACCCCACTTGTCCACTGCTATGCTACACCAACGTTGTAATTTCTGCATGACATCGAACAAGTTGTCACAAGGACTTTTACAAAAACGATTACATAATCATCCTCAAAACAAACAACAAACACACATATAATGATATATAATACTCACAACAACTGCATATACACCACACCAACCACAACAACCACAGCAACCACAGTAACCACAGCAACAATAGCAACCACAGCAACCACAGCAACAATAGCAACCACAGCAACAATAGCAACCACAGCAACCACCCTCACCTGCCCCATTTAAAGCTTCTCGAGGTGTAACATGGTGCAGCTTTTAGCCACAACCTATGACGTCATCAATCAATACCATGCCGTACACTCTGTATGTGTGTTTTTCCATCTATGTCTGTGCGCATGCTCTTGTACTGTATACCGTATACACGTATGCCTTTCATACATGGAAAAGTCAATGCTATAAAAAAACGTACTTAAATTACACAGAGACACAATATCACGGAAAGACACACATACAGACAAACATAAAAACACGCAAACTGACATACAAATATACATAGACACGTACAAACACACATTCGGACTCAAAAACACAATCACAAAGACATACAGACGCACAAACACACACACACCTACTCATCCAGACAAAAGTTTACTAGTCAGACATGCGCATATACACATAGGAAAAAATATTGACTTGGAAAATATAGATATAAGAACTATGCTATAAATACAAAAAGTTTAAAAATAATGTATTTTTTTTTATTTATAAAAAATAGAGAAAAAAAGTCATACAATCACACATACAATTCCACACACACACATACACACAAACAGAAACACACATACAGAAAAACATCCGAACACTCCAAGTGCGACTTAATTCCTGAATGATTCATTGTATTTTTTCAATAATTTGCCTTTTGCTATGAAAACAAGAATGCCAATGTGGAGATGATGATGGTGATGATGATTACGACTATGTTGTCGCTGATGCTGATTATGATGATGATGAGGATGATGATAATGATGATAATGATTATGGTCATAATGGTGATGATAATGATAATGTTGGTGAACAAATATAAAAAACTTAATTAAGTTCAATTCAAACCATGATAATACACTTATCCACCCTTTGTGATGATGTGGCAATACTGCCTCATCATCATCATCATCATCATCATCATCATCATCATCATCACCATCATCATCATCATCATCATCATCATCATCACCATCACCATCACCATCATCATCATCATCATCATCATCATCATCATCATCATCTGGTCATTGTGAGCATAGACAGAACTGAGTTATGAGGAAGGCACTTTAATCAGACGACCCTCAAAGATGAAAGGGTAGTCATGATGATAATGATGTTGATGATGATGATGATGCTGATGAGCATGAGCAGGCAAAAAAAAATTAGAAAGAGTGGGGATAAAAGGAAGAAAAAAATGTAAGCTAGTGAGAACTGCTTAGAAAAACTACTCATGAGCGATAAACAATTTATTTATAAAAAAAAATTTGTAGTGAAAGTGTTGATCAAAGGCTTTGCTTTTTAAGATGGTGTAGTTTTTACATGCGAAATACTGGGCACTTGTTTGAGGTTCTTATTGTGGGTGAGTGAATGAGTGAGTAGTGGTTCTGAAGTGGAGTCTGAAGAAAAGACGAAAAGAATGTAAGCATGTGATGCTGTAGAGAAGGAAAAAGTTGTGAGAATGGTGGAAAAGTAATAAACGTTGAATACTACCTCGAAAGTGGGAGATGAGTAGTGGTGATGATGATGTCGATCTACAAGACTCCAGCTAACAAGCAATATGAACTCACTCTAGATGGAAGGGGTTTGGAACAGCCTGCGAGGAGGAGGAAGAAGGGATGGGTGGAAGAAGAAAAAGAAGAAGGAAAAGTGGAGAATGGAAAAGAAGAAGAGGGATGAACTGGATAAGGTGGACTTGGATGAGGTCAGGTATTTGAAAAGCAAAAGAAGAGTTGGTTGAAGTGTGGGTGAATAAAAAAATAGTTTTTTATTGTTTAAAGCAACCTAAATTAGTATTTTTCAAATGAATATTTATTATGTTAATTATGCAATATCGCAGCAACTAAAAGGCATAAAAGTCCTACAGAAGGCTTCTGAAACACACTAAAAACACATAAACAAATACAAGCACATAAACAACTAGGAACACAGTGCCAAATAACATTACATTCAAAACCCACTTTCACTGTCGTCATCTTCTGCAGACTCCTTTTACGACTGCACGCCTTAATACGCTCTTATATACCCCCAGTTGTGTGTGTGTGTTTGTGTGTGTGTGTGTGTGTGTGTGTGTGTGTGTGTGTGTGTGTGTGTGTGTGTGTGTGTGTGTGTGTGTGTGTGTGTGTGTGTGTGTGTGTGTGTGTGTGTGTGTGTGTGTGTGTGTGTGTGTGTGTGTGTGTGTGTGTGTGTGTGTGTGTGTGTGTGTGTGTGTGTGTGTGCGTGTGTGCGTATGTGTTTCAGTAGGTGAATTTGTTATCTGGTCAAACTTCGATTTCAACCTCACCATTTCAGAATCCTTCAAAGGATTAAAAAGTAAATTTGGGAACTGTTAAAAACCAAATTACGCATCCCAAACCCCCTAACCTCAATTCCACAAACACTTCTCTTGTACCTAGAATCCTTTCCAAGCCTCCCACTCAAACTTCTTTATACAAATCATAGTCACAAGTCTCATAACCATTATGAACTTTTTAAACCCACGCTTCACCTTCGAGCCAGGAAAAAACAATTACAACTTCAACAACACTAAGGAATGTATGTATGTGATGCTGCAAAAAAGCACCACCAACAACATCAACTTCACTATCAGTACTACCAACAACATCAACACCACTATCAGCACCACCAACAATTTCAACATTAATATCAGCACCACCAACAATATCCACACCAATATCTACAACAACTAAACCACAACCAACAAAAAACCACTCTTTTAAAAAGTTTCTTTCCAAAAACACGCCCACTGCTCTCGTTGATAACACGACAAGGCCAGCATTTGAAACGATGACCTTCGTAGCAAGGTCAAACATTCCAAAGACGGTACTCGGAGGAAAAAGATGCAATTATTTGTTTGAAATTTTAAAAAATCATTTTATCGTCATTTTAGGGTATTAAACGCTATAAAAAGTTTTTTAAAAACTTTCATTCGTGCTGCATGTGTGGTGGATTTCCCAAAGACAATTAGTGCATGCAAATAAGGTCCGATGGATCATCACACATAGGTAATGACTGCCTGAAGTGTCCTCTTCTCTCCGTCTGTATGTCACTCCCATTCTCTGTCTGATGCCTCTTCTGTCTCTTGAAAATATATTTTTCCCGCTTTAACTTGTTGAATCAATTAATTAAAAGTATTTATATAGCGTTTTATATCAAACTCAAAAGCTTGTTAAACTTGGTTGAGAAACTTTTTTATGGAAGTTTTTTTGTCTGTCTTATAATAAGGTTCTGTTTTTATTCATCTAGCTAGATGTTTGTTTGCATGTATGCTTGGATGCCTGCTTGGATACCTGCTTAGATGCACGCCACATCCATGCAGACTGCCACTTGTTCACATGTTCCAGGTGGCCATCTTGGACATGTGACTCGGCTTCCCAACCCTCCTTGTTTTGTTGCAGTTCGATTGCCGAAAAGTGCATTCGATAAGCAGCACCAATCAGCAATCAGTATTCACATCACGTGCCAGAGAGCAGCCAATCGCAAGAGAGCCTGTAGACGAGTAATTACCACAGAGCATTCTACACAGACCTGCTGGAGGGTTTTCATGATGCCAGTGGTTGTTGTTGTTGTTGTTGCAGTTGCCAGTGAAGGCGTTTTGAAGCCACCAGAAGCAACAACATATCATCACAGTCACGTGTCACCACCACCACCATAATTACTATTCATGCACGTGCACACAAACATAACTACGTGTCCCTTATCAGAGGCAACTTCTGTGGAGGATCTTTTTCTTACGTAAAACTTCTTAAATGGCTGTAGATCCTTCAAGAAGTTGTAAACTCTGGTGTTCCTCATTTCATGCACTCAGTCGTGAACCAATTGTACACAATTATGTACACCATTATGTACACAATTATGTACACCATTTGTTCACCATTTGTACGCCATTTGTACACCATTCGTACACTCAGGTGTGAACCATTTGTACACCATGTGTACACTCAAGTGTAAACCATTTGTACACCATTTTACACTGAGTTATACAACATGTAGAACACGATGTTGAAGACAAGAGAAGATAAATAAAAGATGTTAACATGGATGAAGGCGTGAGGGAATTGAAGGAAAGGGAATGCGGAAGTGGAGAAAGAAGAAAGGAAGAGGAGGATGGAGTGAGGAAGAGGAGGATGGAGTGAGGAAGAGGAGGATGGAATGAGGAAGAAGAGGATGGAGTGAAGAAGAGGAGGATGGAGTGAGAAAGAGGAGGATGGAGTGAAGAAGAAGAGGATGGAATGAGGAAGAGGAGGATGGATTGAGGAAAAAGAGGATGGGGTGAGAAAGAGGAGAATTGAGTGAGGAAGAAGAGGATTGAGTTAGGAAGAAGTGGATGAATGAATGCTTGAAAGGGAAAGAAGAAAAGATTGTAAAAGGATGCATTCCCCGTGCCTCGTCCTCCATTGAGGCCAATCCTCACATAATAAAAATAATAATGTAAAAAATAAATAAAAATAGTAATAAATATTGTAATTAGAAAAAAGATGATGATGATGCTGATAACAATGGCCGTGATTATGATGTTCTAGTGTACGAGCAGTTACGACGTGTGCTGTAACGGGATGCTTTGAGGGTGGTGAGAAGATATGATTTATGGGATGAAACAAAAAAATAAAATGTATAATAGCAAAAATAGTACTTATAATAGTTATAATAGCAAAAATAATACTTATAATAGTTATAATAATAATAATAATAATAAGCAGAATTGAATACAAGCACTTAATTATTGATCAAGCACATTTTTCCTTACAAGAAACTGAAAAGTTTTTACACGCTGGGATGAAGACGGTGATAATGATGATAATGATGATAGAGATGATAATGATGATAATAATGATAATGATGATAATGATGATAGAGATGATAATGATGATAATAATGATAATGATGATAATGATGATAATGATGATAATGATGATAATGGTGGTAATGATGATAATGATGATAATAATGATAATGATGATAATAATGATAATGATGATAATGATGATAGAGATGATAATGATGATAATAATGATAATGATGATAATGATGATAATGATGATAATGATGATAATGGTGGTAATGATGATAATGATGATAATAATGATAATGATGATAATGGTGGTGGTGATGAAAATGAGGATCATGCTGATGCTGATGATGTTAGTGATGAAAATGGTGAAGATGATGATGATGATGATGATATTGATGACGATTAGAATGATGCTGATGCTGATGATATTAGTAAGGATGATGATGATGATGGTGATGGTGTTGCCAATGGTGAAGAAGAAGATGATGATGATGATGATGATGATGATGAGCTCTAAATAGAGGACGTCGTGAAGAGATTACGAGTGAGGAGCGTTTAAGCTTGATGACTTGCAATAGGAAGGGAAACAAATGATGATGACCCTCATGATAATGATGATGACCCTCATGATGATGATGATGATGATGATGATGATGATGATGATGATGATGCAGAAAAAGAGGATATTGATGATGACCCTCATGATGATGATGATGATGATGATGATGAAGATGCAGAAAAAGAGGATATTGATGATGAAAAAGAAAAGAAGAAGAAAAGAGATAGAAGGAAGGTGGAGAGGAGAATGAAAGCAATGAAGGAGAATGAGGTAGGCAAAAAGAGAATTGAAAGTAGGATGTATGATTGGTCGTGAGTATCCTTATCTTGATCTACTGCGTTTGCCTTTCCTTTGATGACACTTTCCATCCTTATTTCTATACAAGCAAACACACACACACACACACACTCACATACACACACACACACACACACACACACACACACACACACACACACACACACACACACACACACACACGCACACACACACACACACACGCATACACACACACACACACACACACACACACACACACACACGCACACACACACATACACTCACACACACACACACACAAACACACACACTCACGTACACAAACGAGATGAAAGCCTTTAATGATTGTCTCATTAATAAAGTCTTCAGCACTTAAGACATTTCCCGGCAACATGCCTGGAGCAATTGCCTTCTGTGTGTTCGCTTCCGCTACACTGATGCCACTCTATTATCTCCATCTTCTCCACTCTTTCGTAAGTTCTAATTTTTGTATACGAAAATTATAAAAATTTGTACAAACCATCTTTTTGTTTTATTAAAAGAAATAAGAAAAAAAACAGTTATACAAACAATCTTTTTATTCTTTTCGAATATGAAACGATAGAAACCTTCCCGAAAACAAGACGACATTCCTTCATTTTGGAGTTGGAGTCATTTTTTTTAGACACATTTCGTTTTTACGTGCTTCTACATGTTTTAATTCTTCATCGAATAATTGAGAATTTTTCATTCTCATTCTGCGATCATGGATCAGCTTACCAATTTGAAAAGCGTTAAAGAAATGTATAAAACTTTTTACTTTTTTAAATACATTTTTAAAAGATGTCAAAAATTAGGTTCTATATCTTAAAAAAATACACTTTATAAAAAGTAAAATAAACTGAACGCTATTCGTATTTGATCGAATATTGGTTCGATTATTCGTATTCAATCGAATAGTAAATCCAGTATTTTGAATAGATCTACTATATATTCATATAAATATATAAATATAAATCTATTTCCTTCTATATATATATATATATATATATGTGTGTTTTTATCTCTTTCTATATATTTCTATATACTTTTCTATACGGCCCAATATAAATTTGGTCGTCCCTAGCAACGAGGCAGACAGCCTCCAAGCAGGCGTATGAGGAATCGATGATGGAATCGAAGACTGCAAAGAAGAAAAATAAAATGATAATAAATAAAAAATAATAATAATAATAATGATAATAATAAAAATAGTAATAAAGATGTTAACAAAAATAAAAATAATCATTCTTATTGTTCATTATTTATTATTTTTATTATTTTCATTAGACAAATGGATTAAATAATTTTTAATTCATTAGAAAATATATCTTCTACTATCAACATATGTAATTGATAGATAAACTAAAGTTTTATAGAATCATACGTGAATGAAAGACTAAACGATGAAAATAACTAAAAATAAAGAAATAAATACAAACAAATGAGATTAGAAACTGGGAAAATTGGTCATAAAGAGTGATGGATTGAGGGAGGCGTGAGGGGGGAGGATGCTGTGTCACATGCAGTTCAAGTAGGCCAACCTGCTTGTTGCAATGTGCCGCAATATTAGGGATGGGACGGATCTGAGTATTTGAGATCCACGGTTTCCTACTCAATATAGATGGAGTGTCTGCATGAGAGATTGTTCAATGTGGTGGGTGGGTTAGGGGTATTTATAGGTTGGTTGGTAACATGAAACAATGATATTTTTGGGTCTTATAATATAGACTGGTTGGTAATATCGAATTAAATCTTTTTTGGAAGGGTTTCATCAGTGCAGAACGTCTAATGTTTGCTTCATTGATTGAAGCTAACAACACGCAGATACAGGAGGACCTGTGGGTTCATTTCCAGTCCAGAAATCAGAACATGTTTCTTGCGATATAAACATTGTTTGTACCTCAACATTTACATTTCATAGCAACTATTTTTGTCGGGGTTTGAACACTTTTTATACGAAATCATTTTGCTGCTCTCAAATTAAAAAAAATGTTATCTCCAATTTTAAGATTTTAGTGCTTTCAAACTTAAGTTTTTAAAAACTAAATTTTTTAAGTTTTTCCGTCAAATGACCTTCAATTATTATACGACTATTTGACCTTCGATGCATCCTGTAATGCAACCCCGTGTGAATAGTTAATGACTTCTTATTGTTCTAATTGGACAAAAATATTCTCTGGGGCATTCGCACTTGAAAGAGATCATCGCTTTACTCCTAAATGAATTAAACACCATTTTAAAAGTTTAAAAAGGTCGAAAAAAACGCAGCAATGACTTTTTTTTTTCGTATTGATTTACTGAATGTGCGATCTGCTGCTGGAAGTGCAATGGCTTTCGCAGTGGAGTTGATTGGAAGATTGAATTACTGTAGGAAATCATTTGATGGAGACAGATGAAAACGCATTTAAGTGTGGTAGGGTGTCAGTAAATAATAACTGGGTTTTGGGGAGGGAAATATGTTTTTTTAACTTGATGGAGTTGGCGAATAGGAGCGAGGACGATGGGACGAAACCGTTAGCGTTCGTTTCACTAGCGTGGGTTCGATTCCTACCGTCGCCGAAGTGCGACAATGCTTCCGAAGAGCCCTGCACTCTATCATAAAGTCTTTATGGGAAGCAGAAGAGTGAGTGACAGACAGAGATGGGCTCTAGCGTGGAGAGAGGGGTGGCATGGGAGCATGGGAAGAAGGAGTACTTGTGTAGCAGCTGCCATCAAGTCCCTTAAAACGGGATGGGTTTACAGAAGGATCAGAAAGTTTCCTTTTGAAAGTTGCTTCTGTACTGTTTGAGCCTCTTGAAGTACGTTATGGAAACTAACCATTAAACACACTATTAGATGAATGTTTTTTTAATTATCAAAAACACATTATAAAGTCATTAATTTTTTATATAAATAAGTCTTTTAGATAATTTGAAAGTTAAAAGTTGAATAAAATGTTGCATTATCAAAAACAAAAAGTTGGTGATTGCAACTATCAAATTGCATCAAATTAGATTTCATTAAACTAAATTACATTACATTAATTCAAATTGAAAAGACTAAATTACATTACATTAATTCAAATTGAAAATATTAAATTACATTACATTAATCAATTCACACGCGACAATACATCATTGAACCCGCAGGAAAGTAGATATCAATTCTAAGATGTTACTGATAGATGATAATCATTATGTTGGTGGATGATGATGATGGTGGTGGATGATGATGATGATGGTGGTGGTGGATGATGATGATGGTGGTGAATGTTGATGATAGTCGTAGTGTAAAATGATGATGATGGAAGAGTGATGGATGGAAGAGTGATGGATGGAGGAGTGATGGATGGAAGAGTGATGGATGGAAGAGTGATGGATGGAAGAGTGATGGATGGAAGAGTGATGGATGGAAGAGTGATGGATGGAAGAGTGATGGATGGAAGAGGGATGGATGGAAGAGTGATGGATGGAAGAGTGATGGATGGAAGAGTTAGTAAAGGAAGTTTCAAAAGCAGGTGGAGTCGAGTTTCGGGGTGTCTACAAACCTCAAAAACACACTTCGCCCTTCCAAACCTTGCCCCTTTTCCACAATAGGAAACCTTTGCCTCTTCCCCCCTCCAGCGTAATAAGTACCACCCTCCTCCATCAAGAATATTCTCCCCTCTTTTTTGACCCTATCTCCTTCGATCCTTAACCTCTCCATCCCCTTCACTCTCTCCACTTTCTTCAACCTCTCCACCCCCCTCACCTTTTTCATCCCCCTGACCTCTTCCATCTTTCTCACCCCCTCCATCTCCAACACCAGAACCTGATTTCTGCCCCCCTTCAACACACCCCCTGGTAGGTAGAGGGTGCTTTGAGGGCCTATTTGTGGTCTGTATCTACCCAGGTTGAAGCCGTTCACCCACACAACGCCCTGTTGAGGATGATGGTGGTTGGTTGGTTGGGTGGGTGGAAAAGGTGAGGTGAGTGGAAAAGGTGAAGTGAAAAAGTGGCTGGTGGGATAGTGGTTAATAGTGGATTAGAGATGGTGGATAAGTAATGGAGTGGTTTCATGGGAAGTTTGAAACAGTGCATGATTCGAAACGATACTAAAAAATAATAATAAAAATAAAAAACAAAAAAATAACGATAATAAAATGGAAACATAGAACTAAAATTAAAAGAAAAATAGAAAGGATAATGAGAAGGCTTTCCAACCCTGGACCAGCCACACATGTCAAGGAAGGTGTCATGGGGGGTGGTGTTGAGGGAGGGCAGAACGAGGTAGCCAAGGTAGAGGCTTGGCGCCCTAGCATTATTATTATTATTTTTATTTTTGTTATTGTTATTATTATTTTTGTTGTTTTTATTACTATTAATATTTTTGTTGTTGCTAATTTCATACTCACGGTTACTTACAAATTTTAAATTTCCGTTTGCGCCACCGTGTTTATAACCAACACCATCATCATCATCACCACCATGACCATCATCAGCACCACCATGACCAACACCATCATCATCAGCACCCCCATCATTATAATATCGGTCCACACTCTTCCACCACCACTTCTGGATACCCTCTTCATCGAATAAAGCACGCATGCTCCAATGGGTGAGGTTACTGCCACCCCACGTGACGTTGCCTATGATGCCCTGTGTGGGATGGTGTGGTGTGCATTCATTCATCCCATTCATGCATGAATTGTTTTTTCAATGCACTCATCCATGCATTCATTCATGCATGAATTATTCTTTCCATGAATGCACTCATGCACACATCTAACAATCCTTTCACCCATGCATCTACACTTTTTCCAAGCATTCACACATTCATATATTCATCATCCATTCACCAAAAATCCATCAATCCATCCACCACTCTCACGCATCCATCTATCCGAACCTTTTTTCCATCCCTTATTTGGGATCCATAGTTGATTCGACCTAAATTCTCGACAATCAGGTCAAGTTGCTGACCTCTCTTTGCCGAGAGGATGATGCTGGTACTGAGGGAGCTGTCAAGGATGCCTGCAGGTCTCTGCAGATAGTGGAGGGGAGGAAGGATGGAAAGAAGAGAAGGAGGAGAGGAGGAAAGGAGGGGAGGAGGGAAGGAGGGGATGGTGTGATGCGGTGTGATGTGAAAGAGAGTGATAAGTGGAAGTGGATGATGAGAAGGAAAGAAGCGGAATGGTTGTATGAATGTTGGAGTATCTCTTTTGCCCATTTTACTCCGCTCCTTGTATCATACCCAACCCTTCTCTCTCCTTCACCACCCACCCACAACTAATCTATCACTCAACACCCACCTCTCCTCCATCTCCTCCCTCAACTCATTCACCGACATCACCTCTTCTCCCAACTGACCATCTTCTTGACCACCCACGCACCTCATCCAGCAGTACATACGCCCTGTCAGCCAAGCCAGGAATCTGTAGTAGGCCACTGGCATAGTTCTGTCTCAGTGTGTGTCTGTAGAGCACAAAGCCGTAATACTGTCAATGGTGGAAAAGATGGGATGGGTGTGAAGGGATGGGTGTGAAGAGATGGGTGCGAAGGGATAATAATAATAATAATGACGAGCATTATTATAGTGGCGTATAACCAGAACGGGCTTCCAGACCACTTAGGCTGCCTATTTTCATTTGCGCCTTTGGGTTACTAGGACATTGGTTGCACTTGAACCTAGGACCTTTAATTATTGGTCAAGCCGAGAGTCGTTGCCGACTCAGCTACCCGTTCACAGGGATGGGTGTGAAAGAATGGGTGTGAACGGATCGGTGGATGGAAAAGAATGGGTAAAAAAAGATAAACAGTAGAGAGAGAGAGTGGTTGATGAAATAGAAAAGAAGTGGGGAAGAGAAAAGAATGAAAACGAAGGTTGAGGGAGATGTGGCTCTAATTAAGTAGCACTCACGTGATTCATCTGCTCCATATTCAGCGGTAAAAGTGAATCTAAGTGCTTGCCAGACGATATAAGGGGAAGCAAAGATGTGATAGTGCCGATGGCTGTCATGTCTATGGCGTTGTATGCTTCTTTGGTGGAGTTGGCAGGAATGGGGGGAAGTTTGGGCTTGTGCTGTTGGTGGGGGAGAAGTATTATTTTTAATTGTGTTTTATATATTTCAATGCCATCAAACTCTTTAACCAGACACCAATGCTTTCTGTTCCCTCACACACATATCACTTCAACATTTTTCCTTCACCCACTCCCCCTCTTCCCTCTCAACCCACCACAAAACCTGCTCCCCCCTTCCTTCCAGTCGCCACTAACCACCACACCACACCACACCACCCCCTCCCACCACCACTACACCTGCAGCATGAACCTCCTGACAGCCTCAAACTTCATAGTGACGTCACCGGCCTCCGAAAGGGGGGCGTCGTAATCGTAACTCGTGACCTCGACCTACGTCATCGTGCACTGACTAATCGACCCATCTTACTAATTAATTTACTCTAATACATAAAAGTATTCTTTCATTTCTTTTTTTATTAATATAAGTACACTTTTTATCCTTTTTATTTTAGTAGAATTTTATTTTTATTATTATTATTTGTAATAGAATTGCATTATTATTATTATTATTATTGTTGTTATTATTATTATTATTATTATTATTATTATTATTATTATTATTATTATTATTATTATTATTGTTATTATTATTATTCTTATTATTATTATTATTAGTATTGTTATTATTATTATTATTATTTTTATTACTATTATTATTATTATTATTATTATTATTATTATTATTATTATTATTATTACTATTATTATTATTATTATTATTATTATTATTATTATTATTATTATTATTATTATTATTATTATTATTGGACACCTTATTTACGGGGTCGACTCCGTTCATGAAGCCGAATGTGGTGCCTCCCTCGAACATGTATCTGTGCCATTGAACCTTCATTATTATTATAATTTATATTACTAAACTTATTATTATTTATTTTATTTTTATTTATATTATTGTTTTATTTTATTTATTTTTGCATTAATTAACATTACAATTAAAATGTATTATTCATAGTTTATCGTTAGAATACTCTCATTAAATAAACTACGACATCCATTGGCATCATCATCATCATCAGCACCACTCACAGATTGACACTCGCCCCCATGGCATAGGCCTGGCTCAAGGTCATGATGACGTCATTGGTGCTGACCTTGCTGTGACCTTCACCCCAGTAGTCCAACCAGCCCGCATACAGCTCCGAGTTCACCTGTCGTGGGTGGTGTTGCTGGTATTAGTGATGTTTGGTAGTGATGATGATGATGATGATGATGATGATGATGATGATGATGATGATGATGATGATGATGAAGAAGTTATGGCTGAACGAAGGTTTCATTGTTCTTATCACAACCATCATAATCATCACCATCATCCTCCTTCTTCATCATCATCATCATCATTACCATCATCATCATCACCATGGCAACTCACCAGAGGCCCTTGTTTGTTGAACTTCCTCAGTGGCTCAAAGGCCGCTTTCACGTCTGTGTTAGCGAAATAATCACATAAATAATAATAATAAACTTTTATTAATATTTATAATAATACTATTATTATAATTTTCATTATTCTTATACTTATAAATCTTAAACAAATAATTATTTAAAAAAATAAGTTTATCAATCTTTTAAATAATTATTTTAAAATATAAGTTTAAAAGTTTAAAAGTTTAAAATATAAGTTTATCAATCTTTTAAATAAATATTTTAAAAAATAAGATTATCAATCTTTAAAATAATTATTTTAAAATATAAGTTTATCAATCTTTCAAATAATTATTTTTTAAATTTTAATAATATTAATTAAATAATATTAACCTTTAGTGACACCAAAGTCGACAGTGGCATAGACACCATTGGTCGCTCCACACTTGAGGAATCCCTCACTGTTCCCATCGGTGGTGAATAGAACAACCTCGTTGCCAAGATGACGACGGAAAGATGCTGCTAAATGCTGCATGTAGGCGCTGTCGCATGCGTCGTAACTCCCATACTCGTTTTCCACCTGGACTGCGATGATTGGTCCGCCTTGCTGGATAAGGTAGGGCTGCACGAGGGGTAGAAGGGTGCCTAGCCAGGTGTCCACTGCTGATATGTAGTCTGTGGGAGTGGTGGTGGTGGAAGAGGAAGAGGATAATTGAATGGGTAGAGGTTGGAAGTGGTGGTGAGAGTGGGATAAGTTGAAGAGGAAGAGGTTGAGTGAAAGGGGATGAAAAGAGTGATTGGGTTAGTGAATAGAATGAGTGGATGAATGAAGAAGAGGTGAACGAATTGAATAATGAAAGAATGGATGAATGAATGATGACAGAATGGATGAAAACATGAATTAAAGAAAAATGGATGGATGGGTGAATGGAAGTATGAGTGAATGATGAATGGAGGTATGAATGAAGAATTGATAAAAGTGTGTTATAGAATGGATTACTCACCCTTGTCCATAGTTCTGACCTTCATACTAGCATTGGTGGCCATCAGCCAAGCAGGCAAGCCTCCCTGAAACACCATGAATAAATTATAGCTCATTAATATTCATGAGTTTGAGACTGTAGCAAAGAATACTATACGGGATAGCTATCCACAACACAACATACTACTGCACCACACCAAAAACCAACCACTCACAAACTCCCACTCAGCACAAATGTAGGGCCCTGCCCTCAGAATAACATACAAATCGTGCTGCTGTGATAGGTCCAGAAAGTGGGTCAGATTGTTCGGACCTGGTTTGATAGGTATTTTAATGTTAAAAAGATGTCATGTTACCTTACCTTGAAACGTTTCCTTGATGTAAAGTTACAAAACTGTAAAGTTAAAAAACTGTAAAGTTACAAAACTGTAAAGTTACAAAACTTTAAAGTTACAAAACTGTAAAGCTACAAAACTTTAAAGTTAAAAAGCTGTAAAGTTAAAAAACTGTAAAGTTAAAAAACTGTAAAGTTAAAAAACTGTAAAGTTACAAAACTGTAAGGTTACAAAACTGTAAAGTTAAAAAACTAAAAAGTTACAAAACTGTAAAGTTACAAAGATGTAAAGTTACAAAGATGGAATGTTACAAAGATGTAAAGTTACAAAAGTGTAATGTTACAAGCACCTGAAAAGTCGTAGACCCCCCTTTGTGGTTCGTGCACATTCCACATCACATACCTTTGCCATGGTTGCAGAATCATTTATAGCTATCTCCAGTGTTATACTACTATTACTACTACTACTACTACTACAAAAACTACTACTACTACTCCTAATACTACTACTACTACTACTATTACTACTACTACTACTACTACTACTACTACTACTACTACTACTACTACTACTACTACTACTACTACTACTACTACTACTACTACTACTACCACTACTACTACTACTACTACTACTACTACTACTACTACTACTACTACTACTACTACTACTACTACTACTACTACTACTACTACTACTACTACTACTACTACTACTACTACTACTACTACTACTACTACTACTATTACTACTACTACTACGTGCTGATAGCGTCGAGGCCTGCAGCTTGCATCTTGTGGAGTCTGTCATCCCAAGAGGAGGGGTGGATGCGAGGGTAGTGTATGCTGCCTGGTGGTGGTGGAGGATGGCAAAGGGTGGATGGTGAGAGATGGATGGGTAGGAGGATGGATAATAGAAGGGTGGTTGGTGAAAGATGGGTAAATGGGTGGGAGAAGTAAGAAGAATGGATGATAGATGAGTGGGTAGGAGAAGGATGGATGGATGAATAGATGGGTAGGTAGGAGAAGAATGGATGGATGGGTAGGTAAGGGATATTTGGGTTATGGCCCTTAGTCCTTGGAAAGTACCTGAGACATAGTGGAAGGGGTTTCCATTCAGAAGAAAAGTGTCATGGTCATAGTCAATTACAAAGCTTCCTTTCTCTTGAGGAAAGGTCAGAGTGCATGTGCAGAAAATCGAGAACACAAATATTGATTGAGCGCAGCTTCGAACCATTTTAGATATTCCTCAATATCTCCATATAACTGTTTGGTATCCAAAAACTCTCTTAGATGGTTTTTATTTCAAAATATACTATATATTATATAGAGATTTCAGCCTATGACAGTAGATGAAAGACCACTTATGCTGAGTTTTGTCATGTGCTTTTTATGAAGCTAATTAATTTCATTCATGAATATTTTAAAAACTAAATTTGTTAGTTCTTGCATACTAAGACACCTGATTCTTATCAGAAAACTTTATTATAAATGAAGTTAACTTTTTAAAGATAGTTTAAAAGTAAATTTCGGTAAATACTAATAAATTAGGACCATTCATTAAAGAAGACTGGCACTTGACCTTTTAAAGTTTAAAATGTGAACTGTGATCCACTGTACTCAAATAAAAAGAATTACTTCTAAATGTATAAAACAGAATAAAATCATAAAAAACTCTAAAAAGTGCCTAAGACATGGATCAATAAGCTTTGAGTTTAGGCTCGATTTGAACTATGAAGCAATTAATCAAATTCAAAAAAGAATATCTCTAAAGTTCGAACTCAACTGAGTTTGACGAAAACTAATTTTGCATTCTGAAGCCTAAATGTTAAAATTTCGGATCTTTTTAAGTATTTTAAAACTTCGTTGTTTTAATGAAGAGGATGGGGTGTAAGATCCATTAATGTGACATTGTCACTTATATAATGTCACCAAAAAGTAAGCTTTCTGAAAAGTTTCTCTATGGGAGAATGTAAGTTCAACTTTTTTTAAACACAAATGTATTGAAGTGTCTTCCAGTCTCATTTCTCAGTTTTCTTCTAGCTTCTATTATTTTCAATATTTTTCCAATACTGTTTGATTAATGCTTAATTACACTTTATATCTAAAAACTTAATTTTCATGCCCACGTGTTTTCTTACAAACCATTTCTTTGGTCTCACTTCATTTCTGGTTTCATTTGATAGTTTTAGAAGTTTGTATAGCCACCGTGGCTTCCTTCTGCCCTCGCTTCTATTCAATCCTTATTGAACGTTACTTAATGGGGCCTATTACAGATTTCAGATAAATCTTTAACATTCATTAAACCAGGCAAAGTTTAAACTAAGTAACATTCGATTTGACCTATAAGCTTTTAATCACTCGCTTTTTAAAAGTTCAAAGATGATAAATGAACTCTTAGAAACAACCTATCACTTTACTCAAAAGAAACATTACGAAACTAACTTTACATCGGTTCCTAGAACAAAACACATAGGTTTTGGGACTTGAAAGAAAAATGATTTTTGCGCAGGGCATAATGCCATAAAATTTGAGACTCTATCAAGCACCCAGAAAGGGCGCATAGTGCTTAAAAGACTTAAAAAAGAAAATCGATTGGACGAGGTCTTTATATAAAAGAAGAATCTTGAAAAGGGCAAGTTGTATTCAGTGTGGTAATACTGATTTGGGTGAGTTTAAAGCTTCAAAGATGCTTCAACTTATTGAGATTTTGAAATAATCATAAAGATCAAGAAATTCAGTTGATATTAGTGCGGATTTTCAAATTTCTTGAAAGATAACTTTTATTCCACAGTATTTAGTCGCAGCCCGAAAGAGCTTTTAAAAGCCGCCTTTACTGGATTTACGCGTCATAGGGCGCGGGAACGAAAGAGAGAATATGAGATTTAAAATGAAATTAGGAGATAGTCGCATTGCTTTGCTAGTGAGCCTGTTGTCATTGGTTGCCCTCTCATCCCACGTGACCGCAGAAGATGATTCCAAAAAGTTAATTTAAATTAAAGCTCATCTCAACACATAATCCCTTTCAAAAATTATAAACTTCTTCTCATACACAAACATACACACACAAACACACAGAAAACACAAACACACACACACTCACACACACACACACAAACACATACAAACAAACACACACACACACAGTGAGCACTTTTGTGATGTTGTGAAAGTTACAAAAGACTCAGAAAAAGCCAGCTGTGGAGAGTACTTCACTTACGTACTCAAAGGTTCAAACCACCAAACACCTTCTCTCAACCACCTAACCTACACTCAGCCCAATTAATCCCGCTTAAACCCAATTAAAATTGGCTCCAATATCATCAAAACCAAATCAACTTTACAAATTAAACTATCCAATTAAATTACTAATACCTAATTAAATTAAAATTCAAACACAACCCTTTCCCAGGCTACACACTCGACTGGGCATCAGTGCCTAGGGTGGGTGCTGAACGACTGCACTCGAAAGATGAAGATTGGGTCATGAACAAAATTCGATCATGGTCCGAAGAAAAAGCAACCAGTCCCCAATGCATCTTTTTAAGGTTCGGAAGGGGATGGTGTATTCCGGATAGTATATCATCGTTAATTTTTGGAAATGGTATAAGTTGCTTTTTTTAGTTTTTTAAATGTGTGAAATCTGAAAGAAGTTAACTTTTTGATTAACTGTGACTATCTTTGTCTTTTTAGGAATATATGTTTTTCTTTTCATTGAAGAACTAGCTCTAAGAAAGTGAAGGAATGCTGCGGAGGATGGAAGGGAGACAAGTGTCAAACGCGTTAGTATCCCATGCTACTACTCCATGCCATTCACCATTCATCGATTCATCTAACCATTCAATCTATAATCTTAATTATTTAATTAGTTTAACCGTTGAACACCAAACTGAAATGTTCTTTCCTTCATCTCTCTTAACACCAAACTTCTTTTTTTATACTTTTAAAAACCCTGTTCAATCTTTATTTTCATAATTTCATTTTCCACCTTTTTCACCCCTCATCACCCCTTCACTCATTCATCCCCAGCGGAGTGTACACCCAAATGCCTGAACGGCGGACAATGCGTGGGTCCTGGTGTGTGTGAGTGCAAGAAAGCCTACGTTGGACCCACCTGTCGCCATCTCAGCACCGGTCTTTTGCGTTCAATCTTCGTATAAATATATAAATATATATATGGATTGATTGAAGTGTCAGAGTTTCAATGGTTTAAGTATTTGTGGTATTTTTTTTGTCGTAACTGCTGAGGTAAGTATGGAGAGGAACTAACATAAAGTTCAGCTTCGTTGGATACTGCAATTTTTTTAGTTTTTCCTCTTCAACACATTAAAAAAAATTTTTGAATCTCGCATTTTATTTTTCAAAGCAATCACCACTACAATCACAGCCACATCCACCACACCACAGTGTCTGGCGCCCACCAATACTGCTACAGAGGCTCCAGTTGTGACACTGAATCCATCGACTTGGCCAGCCAATTGGTCACCAAGGAGAGCTGCTGTGATGTGCTAGGAGGGTTCTCGTGGGGGGTGTATGGGGGGAAATGTACTCTTTGCACCCATACAAAGATCGCCAAGAATAACTCCACACACGCTATAGACCTCAGCAAGCCTAACGGTTTGTATAAGTGATGTAATGAAAACACTTGTATTGAGTTAGACATTAATGAACATTGGGGAAAAAAACTATTTAAAGTTTAAAATATTTAAAATATTTAAACTGATTAAAACACTTGAAATTTTTGTAAATATGTAAACTCCAACCACGTTTCTCCAGTGGTACGCAGTCCGGACAACCTGAACTACCGCACATGCATGAACGCAGGCATCAACTACTACCGAACCTTCGATGGCTTGGAGTTCTTTTTCTACGGCAGGTGCTCGTACACTCTCTTTTCAGACTCGCTCAGGTCCGTCAGCATGGACGTGATCAACTGCGAGAGCTGCACCATTTGCAAGAAGGTTCGTGAGATTTCCATCCCCACTCTTATTTTTATTACTTTTTCTTTTCTTTTTTAAATTCACAGAGTAAAATATAATGTTATTGGATTTGTAAATGGTGAAATAAACAAGTCTACACCTAATTGAACTTGCAAAATTCTTTTCATTTTTCAATCTTCTGTAGATACTATTGAATTTGTAAATCGCGAAATAAACACCTCTACGGCTAATTAAACTCGCAAACCTCTGCAGAGACTGACGATCATCCTGAACGCTCACGACACCATCAAAGCCATCGGCTACGACATCGAGGTGAACGGAAAGAAGGTTGAACTCAACCCCTACGACGGATATGTCGCCAAAGGTGGTGCTTACAAATAGATAGCCATGTTAACTTCTCATTATGAGATATTTTTATTAGGCATATATTTATATATTTTTTTCCTATTATACGAACAATGAAAATACAAAATAAAAGTAGAAATATAAGATGAAACTACAGATCAATCTACAATTCCACCTTCAAAAACTCCAGGCTTTCACATGGAACAGAACAGTGAGTTCGTCTACCTAGAGTACGGCTCATTGAGGGTCCGTTGGGACAACCAGAGCACCGTTTTCATCTCGCTCGACAAGATGCCACACGAGAAGCCCTACCTGGGCCTGTGCGGAGATTCCGATGGAGATCCCCTCAGTAAGTGCTTGCTTGGGGCGGTGATTGGCAGGGATGAGGTTGAGAATTGTAGACTGAATTAGAAAGTATATAAATGAAATTAATCATTATTTGTTTTCAAAAATCTCAAAAAAGAGTATATTAAAGAATAAAAAAACGAAATAATAAAAATAAATTTTTTTACCAAATTTTGCTTTCACTCTTCGCTAATTCTTTCACCCACCACAGACGACATGAGAAAAGCAGATGGCAGCGTCAGCAAAAGTCCAACTGAGTTCGGAAACTCCTGGAAGTCGTACCAGGGCAAGAAGGCTGTTAGTGCTTGCTTGGTGCAGTGGACGATTGGTTTTTTTTTATTTAAGGCTTAGTTTGTTGATTGACTTACTTAGTTGTGAAATAGCTCATTTGTGGTTTTGAGCTAATCTTTCATGAAAATTTCTTATGCAGCTAGATTTATTTTCAATATGAAAGACCTATTAAATTGAATTAGTTTTAAAAGAATTGAACACGTGCAATATAAAAACTCCCATGTGAAGTGCCCAGACGCAGAAGAGCAGGGCAGCAAGTGCAGCAGTCACGAGATGGAGGCAGAGGCGAACAAGGCTTGTGCCAGACTATACAAGCAGCCGTTTGCCCAGTGCCAAGAAGCTGTGAGTTGATATAAAAAAGGAAAAAAAGAGTTTGATTGAAATAAAATTTGGAAAGAATGGGGAAATAGCACAGGCTTTTTGGGATAAAATTGATCATAATGAAAAAAATAAATTGGAAAAATTATCTCTTAAATCATTGTGTTTTAAATGAAATAATCAAAATATGTAACAGCATTACACATGTTTCTATGAGAATATTTCTGACAATTTGTAACTTCTGTGTTTCAACCATTTATTATTCTTACATGTCTTAGCCAACATTTTTCAAAGACTAAGCTTCTGGGGCCTAATTTAAAGCCGTAAAAGATTCAATTGTTTTAAATACTCCAAAACCACCACACCAGGTCGACGTCCGTTTCTTTTACGAACGCTGCATGTCTGACTACTGCGGCGTCATGGGCAGCTCTTACTACGTGAGCAACAAGCAGATGCAAGAGGAAGACAAGAAGAGCTCAGTGTGTCTGGTGCTGGAAAACTACAGTCTCAGGTGCGCCTCTGAAGGAGTCAACCTGTCGTGGAGGAATAGCACTTTTTGTCGTGAGTCAGATGAAATTGAGGAAGTTTGCTTATGTGGGACTGTTTGTGTTAAGTGGAGTTGGTGAAAACCAGTAGTCTGTTTTTTTATTTGTTTTATAACGAAAATACTCACTAAATCCGCCTTTCACTATAGCTCTCTTCCAACCACTCTTTCTAAACAACCTTTTTTGCCACTACCATCACTACTACCACCACTACAACATCCCTACCACAACCACTACCACAAACATCACCACTACCACAAACATCACCACTACCACCACCACAACACCACAACATTCCTACCACAACCACTACCATAAACACCACCACCACAACTACCACCACCAAACCGACCAGCTCTCAAGTGTCCCAACGACATGGTGCACACTGAATGTATGCCAAGATGTCTCAAAACGTGTGCTAACCTCTATAACGTGCAGGTAGCCTTTTTATTTTCTTACATGTTATATAGATTTAAAAGATATTTGAATTAAAAAGGGTATCGTACAAATTATACGGTATAATGGCGTTTTTAATTCATGGAAAAGCGCTATATAAATTTATTAATTTGATTGATTGGTTGGTTACAATACAATTGGAAAAGTGGTACAAGTGGTGTTAACGCAAACAACTTTTACACCTTATTGAGGTTTACCAAATGTTAAATGATTATGATTGCCACCACCTGCAGCCTGCCACCTGTAGTGCCCCTGATGAGTGTGTACCTGGGTGCCAGTGTCCAACAGGTGAGTGGCAATTATTGATTAATTGATTGGTTAGTTACTTAATACAGGCGGGTTAATGATTATTGAAAATTTAGTACACTTTGATTTCTGACTAATCCATCTGATTACTAATTAACGCATAAAAAGTTTCATGAAAATATAAATAATTATAACAATTATAATTAATTGCTTTTCAATTATAGGCAAGTTCTTGCACCTGGGCATGTGTTTGACCTCTGATGAGTGTCCATGCCGATACCAAGGTCACTACTACGACCCTGGAAGAGTCATCAACATCGACTGCAACAAGTGGTGAGTGAGTGGAGGGAGGTGAAAGGTGGATTTGAAGGGAGAAAGAGGACTGGAGAGAAAATGGAAATGGATAGGAAAATGAGGTTGTTGATGAGAAAAAAAAGAATATAGAGCTATGAATTTATTTATTTAAATAGTTTCAAAATTTGAAAAAATGAAAAGTAGAAAAACGTCTGAAAAAGAATATATAATAAAAGAAATTAAAATGAATAAACAAAATTGAAAGAATACAAATCAGTAGTGTGGAACGAAAATGACCTTTTGTAGCAGAAATGATTGATGTTTGACCTTCAAAAGTTGCAGTATCGACCGAGGGGTCATCAGAGCTTGCAATCGCTTGCTTCTTGAAGGTCTCAGCGTAGTAGAAGTAGTTGTAGTGTTGTGTGAGTTGTATGCCAGGCTAAATGTTGGTTGTACAATGCAGTGAAATATTACGCTTATAGAGTGACGTAAACCCAGATGGCCTTTGAGATCAATGAATTATGAATAATAAAATTAAAGTTTCAAATAAATATTTGAATACATCGAATTCAGCATATGAAATAAATATTTTATTATTTATAATCACCACCACTACACCTCCCCTACACCACCACAAAATTATAAAATTCTCACACCACCACCACTAAAGCCACCACACAACCACTGTAGCAAGTGCAGTGCAGGCAAGTGGCAGTGCACAGAGGACATCTGCTCCAAGTCGTGTAAAGTGGTTGGACTTCAGCACTTTGAGACGTTTGACGGTGAGGGAAGGTGTGGAGGGAAGTCAGAGTGGGTAGGTTGAGATTTTAAAATGTAAGATTGAAGGAGAAGTTGAAACGAGATAAAATTTGAAATAAGAGAAAAGTTGAAAAAAGAGAGTGGGTAATGAGAAAGTGGGTGAAGAATAAAAAATATAATGTTAAAAGTGGTTTTAACGGCTTGATGGTAGACGTCGGACTTGCAACTTAAAGGTTGTCTGTTTGAATCCTTGACAAGCAATCGTGAACTATCATATACCTAGTGTATGTGATGCGGTGTTTGCGACGTATGCATTGAAAGATGTGTACGTCGTGTGGAGTGGCGCTTCGGCGCATAAGACCATGGTTCTCAGAACCATTGTAACATGCCATGCGTCTGTCAGGCTGTGAACAGTATAGACCAAAAAAAAAAGGTAAAGGGTTTAAGCATTTAATCAAGATTATTTCCAGGCAAAAAGTACAACTTCAATGGACCTGCCTGCACCTACGTCCTTGTTGAGGTAGGATTTCCTTTATTCTATGGTCTCTTTATTCAATATTTAATTAACTTTTCACCCTTCCATCTCAACTACATCCCATGCCAAGAACATTTATCTAAAACTTACTTTTTATTTATTATTTTCCAAATGCACTCCCACAGAAAGCTCCAAGCGCCAGCAAGAACCAACTCTTCCTGCAAAAGGGAGACCTCAAGATTTCCTACAAGGTGCTCACATGCTATTATAAATTTTAATATGTTATAATCAATTTTCTATGTAATTATCATAAGTTATTTCTTCTTTATATAGTTTCATGTCATTTATTATTATTATTTTATTATTTAAATTATTTTTTATCTGAAAGGTTTCCAAATGTACTGAGACCAGTGGTCAGTCTTGCACTGAGTCGGTGTGTCTGGAGTACAAGAGAGACAACCAGGTGGGAGGGTGCATTGGAGAGAGAGAGAGGAGTTAAATGAGGAGCTTGGAATAGGGATGAATGTGGATGAATGTGGATGAATGGGGATGAATAGGTATAGATGTGGATGAATGTGGATGAATGGGGATGAATGGGGATAGATGTGGATGAATGGGGATAGATGTGGATGAATGGGGATAGATGTGGATGAATGGGGATAGATGTGGATGAATGGGGATGAATGGGGATAGATGTGGATGAATGGGGATAGATGTGGATGAATGGGGATAGATGTGGATGAATGGGGATTAATGTGGATAGATGTGGATGAAGGGGGATGAATGGGGATAGATGTGGATGAATGTGGATGAATGGGGATAGATGTGGATGAATGTGGATGAATGGGGATAGATGTGGATGAATGTGGATGAATGGGGATAGATGTGGATGAATGTGGATGAATGGGGATAGATGTGGATGAATGGGGATGAATGGGGATAGATGTGGATGAATGGGGATGAATGGGGATAGATGTGGATGAATGGGGATGAATGGGGATAGATGTGGGTGAATGGGGATGAATGGGGATAGATGTGGATGAATGGGGATAGATGTGGATGAATGGGGATGAATGGGGATAGATGTGGATGAATGGGGATGAATGGGGATGAATGGGGATAGATGTGGATGAATGGGGATAGATGTGGATGAATGGGGATAGATGTGGATGAATGGGGATAGATGTGGATGAATGGGGATGAATGGGGATAGATGTGGATGAATGGGGATGAATGGGGATAGATGTGGATGAATGGGGATGAATGGGGATAGATGTGGATGAATGGATGATGAAGTGAATTTTAGATAGATGCGTATGAATAAATGAAAAAACGAATTGGTGAATGAATAATTGAGTTTCTAATTTGAAACTTACTTGTAAGTCACAATATGTGTATTTTACATTTAAGTCAAAATATGTACATTTTAAACACCCATTCGACATCGCTAAACTCACGACAATAACAACCACGGAGCTGCAGAAGTTCAAGGTGGACATCACGACAGACTTGGAGGTGAGTGTGAACGATGAAGTGCTGAAGAGCCCTCGTCTCAAGCCCTACAAGAGCCCCCTCCTCTCGGTCAAACAAGTCTCCAGTGGCTTCGTGGCCGTCAGTGGCTTTGGCTTCAAGCTGATCATGCAACGAAGAGGAACCCTGGAGATCAAGCTGGAACACTTTTACGCTGGAATGGTTAGTGGGAAAAAATGCAATATAATATAATATAATGAATATTATTAACGTAGCGTAAACCCAAGAGAAAAAAGAAGATATTAACAAGGAAAAATAAATTTATTAAAAAAGAACTACTATAGAATAATTTCCATACAACGTTGAAGCATTTACACAATTTTCCAACCATTCACCGAGCTTCCAAAGCACCCAAACCACCCCTCACAGATCGCAGGTCTTTGCGGCAACATGGACGGCTCAGTGCTGGATGACTTCACGTCGAGAAACAACCTTGAAGAACAACTGATTCCGTTCGCCATGTCCTACAGTGACTGTGCCCATCTCTACAAGGAGGCCAACTACAACCTTGACCCATGCAGCTTTGACACTGCGGTGCTAAAGATATATTTTTTTTAATATTTTTATGAAAGATTAATATTAAAAATATAATCAGAATAAATGTAATAATGAAAACAGACTCAGAAAAAATTCAATATTTAAAAATATGTTTTAAATAAATAATAAAAGAGTTATTTATTTTTATTTTTCACCACGCACTCAGGCAAACCAGCACGCCACCCGGTTGTGTGCCTTGGTGGGGTCAACTGAGATCTTTGGAAGGTGTCTCAAGAAAGTTACCTGGCTAAGGTTGGTGATTAAAAAAGTCAGCACTTATGTTTGTGCCTATGAATATATATATCTTACAGTGTCATTTAACTTACAATGTCACTGCTCTTGAATTTAAAAAAAAGCGTTTTAAAAATTAACTTTATTGATTGATTGATTTACAATTACTATTTTAATTTTAAAATCTAAACCACTTCCGCGCAAAGATTCAAGGAGATTTGCTTGAAGGACACCTGCGCAAACTCTACCAGTCACGTTCCCCTGTGCTCCTCCCTAGCCGCCCTGGCCCATGAGTGCTGCCTGGCAGAAGAAGTGGTTGATTGGTTGAATGCTGACCCCATGCTGATGGAAAAGTGCCGAGGTTTGGTGGGGAAGATTGGCGTTCGCGTGTGACTATAAAAAATTTAATCTTATAAATCAATTGAATGGATAAAAGATCAAAACTTGAAATAGTTTTAAAAGATAATGAGTTTATTCTCAACCCTCAAACAGCATTATCAATCTCACAACCACACCAATTATCTTCCTTCCTCTCCTCCTCCTTCCACTCAACCACAACTCCAGGTTTCGTGGACGCCAAGCCACACCTCAAGTACACAGAGAGCGTGCCAAGGTATCAGTCGTGTAGAGATGTGCAGACCAAAGACTACGCCAGAGTGGATGAATGTGTTGCTGGAATGGTTTGTGAGAAGGAAGGAGAACTGCTGGATGACTATGGAAGGTGGGTTGTTGGGAAAAATGGATGAGGGGGGGAAAGTGGGATTTGGATAAGGGTGGTAGTATTTAAGTGAGTGGTGAAATGGAGAGTGGGATGAGTTCGTGAGAAGTGATGAAGAAGGATAAAGGAGTAAATGAAATACCCCATAGTTTTTGTAAAGTTTTATTTAGTAAATGTTTTCACTGCCTAAAAGGAGTCAAAAATTATGAAACTCAAATCTTAAAACGTGAAATTGACTCTAAAGTTTCTGAAACAGCCATTTTTACATTTATCAGATGCAAGCCGTTGGAACAGTGTACTTGTTACGACGCCTCCACCAACACTGTGCATGATGCTGGAGCCTCAATCCGCAAGAGCTGTGCAGTATGGTGTGTGTGTGTGTGTGTGTGTGTGTGTGTGTGTGTGTGTGTGTGTGTGTGTGTGTGTGTGTGTGTGTGTGTGTGTGTGTGTGTGTGTGTGTGTGTGTGTGTGTGTGTGTGTGTGTGTGTGTATGTGTGTGTGTGTGTGTGTGTGTGTGTGTGTGTATGTGTGTGTGTGTGTGTGTGTGTGTGTGTGTGTGTGTGTGTGTGTGTGTGTGTGTGTGTGTGTGTGTGTGTGTGTGTGTGTGTGTGTGTGTGTGTGTGTGTGTGTGTGTGTGTGTGTGTGTGTGTGTGTGTGTATGTGTCTTACTGTGTATGTATGTGAGTATGTGTGTGTGTGTATGTGTCTTACTGTGTATGTGTGTGCATGCGTGTGTAAGTGTGCGTGTGCGCTTGCATGCGTGTTTCATATTACCCATCCCCAAACTGCCACAACAGCATTTGTGAGAAGGCGGCTTGGAATTGTTCGGACGCGGAGTGTGCCCTTTCGGTGCAGTGCCCGAGCGGTCAAGTGTACCGGAAAGACTTGAGATCCTGCGGCAAGACGTGCGACACTCTGGGCAGTTGCAGCGGTGATGAACCCTTGGTGGAGGGCTGTGGATGTCCCAAGAACTTTGTTTTGTCTCCTCAGGTGGGAGGGGTGGTTGAGAGATGTTGATGCTGTTGATAAATCTAAAATATATTTGTATTAGTAATTTAACAATTAATGTGGTAAGTGTGCAGAAATGAGTTTTGTCAAAAGCATTAAAAGTGGAGATAACTCTTGAAAAATAATAATTGTATATTATAAATACAGGGAGTTTGCATTCCACCACGCCAATGTCCCTGCACCTACAACTCTGATCACTACAAGACAGGAGAAGAAGTCACCATCGGCTGCAAAATATAGTCAGTGTTGCATTTATCACTGCTTGAACATAACACTTCCACACAACTTCCAATCTAACACCACCGAAACCACAAAAATCAATATGTCAAAATCTAAACAAGACCCACCACAAGCTAACAACAACCACAACAGCAAATGCAAGCAACAAAAATGGGAGTTATTGGAAGAAAAGAACTGCAAGAGCACATGCATGGCCTCTGGAGATCCGCATTACCAGACATTTGACGGCTACCACTACACCTACCAGGGTAGTTGTCAGTATGTCCTCTCCAGGACAAAGAAAATCGACCAGAGAAGCAAAGCGTCAGGCCTTAAAGTTGAGGCTTTCACCATCACTGCAAACAACGTACCTTGTGGAATGTCAGGCGTCACTTGCACCAAGCTGGTCGACATCTGGGTGGGAACTGACCAGCACATCCAACTGCTGCAAGGAAGGGCTCCTACCTATAACAACATGTGAGTGGTCCTTTTGTGAGAAAGCGCTTAAGTTACGTGCTCGGGTGATATACAAAAAAGACAATTATCATTTGGCGAGCGGGTTGGCTTAGATGGTAAGTCGTTAGACCTGCAACTTAAAGGTCGCCAGTTCGAATCCCTGTACAGCCAACCGTGAGCTATCATATATCTTGTGTATATGATGCGGTGATTCACGACTTATGTCGTGTAAGTGGCGCTTCAGTTGCGTGCCCGGGCGCTATACAAAACTGACATTATTATTGTTGTAAGTGATCTAGGAAACTTGAAAAAAATGTTTTCAAAAAAAATCGTGATGAAACTTTCAAATACTTCAACAGTACGGTAGGCTCGATGTACGGTGAAAAGGGTGGAGACTTTCAGTTTGAAGGAGGCTTTCTGACCGGCAATGGAATGTTCATTTATGTGTCGTTCGAAGCAGGAATCGAGATTTTATGGGACGGAGGTAACAGAGTAGGGGTTGTTGCATGTGGAATAAAGATGAATTTATGTTAAAATTTAAATTTATTTTTTCCACGACTATATCTTCCAAAAACCACCCCTCTTCAATCATCTTTTTTTCTCTCCATATTACCTTCTTCTTCTTCAGGCACCAGACTTTACATAATGCTGACGAGCAAATACAGCGGGCAAGTAGAGGGTTTGTGCGGTGACTTCGACGGAAACTACTTGAACGACTTCTCCGAGCTGGGAGCAGGAAAACTCGCCAAGACTCCCAATGAGTTTGCGAGACTTTGGAAAACCAGTCCATCCTGCCCAGATCCGAATCTTCCTGATGATTTCAACCCCTGCACTGTGAGTTTTAGGACTGAAAGATTTATAAATTCTAAATACTTTTATTTAAAAATGGAAAATACTATTCCAGTGTTTACCGACGCAATCATCCACTGGTCAGGTGAATGCACACAGAGCAGACTGGGCGAAAGAGATGTGTGGCATCATCACAGACAGCCAGGTCTTCCAGCAATGTCGTCTCAAGGTCACCAACTACATGGACTTCTACAAAGACTGCCTATACGACGCTTGCGGGTGAATTTGATTTTAAATTGATTTTAAAGTCATTTTTTCATAAATGGATTGACGGTAAACACCATGTATAAGGCGCACTGATTCAAATTCATCCACTCATGCACGAATTTATTCATTCATTAAATTTTAGATTTGTTATTTCAACCATGTATATCTACATTTCTTCAATTTTAGATTTATTCATTCAACCATTAATTGATATCTTCCTTCAATTTTACTCTTTCCAGGTGTGACAGTGGAGGTGATTGTGAGTGTTTGTGCACGGCTGTGGCAGCGTTCGCCAAAGAGTGTAATGATAAGGGAGACTACCCTCAGTGGAGGGGCAAGCACTTTTGCCGTTAGATCCACTTTCAAACCTTCAAACAAAATCATGAAAATAATTAAAGTTAAAATAATTTTTAAAATACCATTACAATTGATTAAAAAATGGATTTATTTTAATAATGCAACTTTACTTAACCCACAGCGGTGATGTGTGAAGACGACAAAGTGTACATGAAGTGTACATCCCCCTGCAAAAAAACCTGCCCCTCTGGCTTGACGTCATCGTCATCATCATCTCCGCTCCTTGACGACTCCCACTCGAAGTTGATCTGCAAGGACGCTTCATGCGTGGAAGGTTGTGAATGCCCTGAGGGAAAGGTTGAGACGGGTGAGTGGCGAAACTTAATTTTTGAACTTGATAACAAAATATTTTTTTTAATTTTTATGCAGTCCTATTTTCACCTTCATAACTCTTTTTATATCATCCTAAAATACAATACAATACAATACGATAAAATACAATACAATATAATACAATACAATACAATACAGTACAATACAATACAATACAATACAATACAATACAATACAATACAAAACAATACAATACAATAAAATAAAATAAAATAAACTACAATACAATACAATACAATACAATAAAATAAAATAAAATAAAATAAAATAAAATACAATACAATACAATACAATGCAATACAATACAATACAATACAATACAATACAATACAGTAAAATACAATACAATACAATACAATACAATACAATACAATACAATACAATACAATACAATACGATACGATACGATACGATACGATACAATACAATTCAATGCAATGCAATACAATACAATACGATTCATTACGATACAATACAATACAATACAATACGATAAAATACGATAAAAAACAATAAAATAAAATAAAATAAAATAAAATAAAATACAATACAATACAATACAATACAATACAATACAATACAATACAATACAATACCATACAATACAATACAATACAATACATCACAATACAATACAATACAATACAATACAACGACGAGCATTATCAACGTGGCGCTAACCCGGACGAGCTTTAAGGCTACAAAATCTTCGTCTTAATAATGCTCAGCCCTTTGACCACCCCACCCCCTCACAGCTGATGGGACGTGTGTTAAGCTGCATGAGTGTCCGTGTGTCTATGGTGACCACAAACTCTTGCCTCCAGGCTCCAACATCCAAATCGAGTGCCAAAACTGGTTTGTTTTATGATCATTTACAATGATTCATTGTTTTAAACTTTGAAAAAGATTCTTTGGCAGTTTTTATTATTATAGTTTTATGAGACCTCCATTCACATGAATTTTACTTTTTTTATAGATTATTCCATCACAAAATAGTTTTAATCTTCTCACTCATGTCAACCATGATTTGCGGTCTCTAATTCATTCATAGCATTTTAATATTAATTTCAAAATAATTCACAATTTTCAAATTCCAAAACTTTCTTTCCATAAACTATTGCCGATAGCACGTGTCTGAACGGGACGATGAAATGCAAGGGAGATCCGTGCAATGCTGAGCTGACCTGTGCCGATGACCACTTCATGTGTGAAGACAACGAAAAGTGCGTCGACAAGAAGTACCTGTGCGATAATCTGAAGGACTGCCATGACGGCTCTGACGAAAAACATTGCAGTTAGTCGAGTTTTCGTGAATTTGTGTAAGAGTTCAAATGAATTTATTCAAAGTCGCAGTAATTCTGTACTATTTATACACTTTCAGTTTTAAAAAAGTATAAAAATTAGAAAAAATATTATAGAACCAATCTACGCAGCCACCAAACACCACAATAACCAACCACTAAACCAGCTAAATTATTAATTTATTCAATGTATTATTACACCAGCTCACGAGTGCAAGGCAGACCAGTTCACATGCGGGTCGACAAGAGAGTGCATTCCACTCTTCAAAGTCTGTAATGGAGAAACTGACTGCGTCGATGGCAGCGATGAGTCTGATCAGAAATGCGGTTGATTACCTTTCTCTTTTTGTATTTCAGACCTTATTATATTGCTTAGATCAAACGTTTAAAAAGTTTCTTTAAATTGATGTTTTATTTCAGGTCTACATTGTATCAGAGTATTTTAAGTTGAATATATTTATCGTGCAGTGCTTTTTTTATAAAATATGATAATAAATATTTTTAAATAATAGACTTTAGCATGTAGCAATGACCACAGAAACCTCGTGTGAAGGACCCTACTTCTTCCAGTGCGAGAACAAGAAGTGCATAGTGAGACAGTTTGTGTGCGACTATCAGAACGACTGTGGAATCGGAGATGACTCAGATGAAAAAAATTGCTCATGTCAGTGTTTTGGACTTTGTAAATAACGCTATTTTAACTTATTCAAGTTTTAAATAACGTTTTTTTAAACGTTGAATCCTTCCAGACTGTGCCCGAAGTTTGTTCAGATGCTTTTCTGGCTCCTGTCTTCCCATGCACCAGCAATGCGATGGCCATGACGACTGCGGAGACAATAGTGATGAGCTCAACTGCGGTTCGATTCTAAAGTACCATTTCAAACTTCACACTCATCCTCTCTCTTTTATTTATTCACTATCTACCTCAAATCCTTTTGACAGTCTGCTCAGACAAAAACAAAAAGACACTTGACCGCAACAACAAGCATTTTGACATCTATCCTTCATCTATTAAGGATGCTATTCTACCAGAACCAACCACTCTAGTTCGTCTCAGAGACACGCAACCAATCACCATTAGTTTCAAGGTATAAAAGAATATTACAAACTAGTTTAACCATTTACAACACAAAAAAAGCTTTAACTTCAACTATTATTCAAAAGGAATTACTTAGTATCCAAATGGTTAAAATTAAACTTTATCTTTTTTCATGCTCTAGGAACCAGGCAAAGCCCGTTTCATCAAGGTGACATTGTGGGCCCAAAACGCAGGCCAGGCGTTTTTGCATTTGTACGACACTACTGGAGTGACCACCACCAAGCCCGTTCAAGGCAATTACCGTTACAAAGTCTCAGTTGACGTAGCAGAACAGCAAGATCCTTCAGCTGTGAGTTGGGAAAACTCAATTGTCTCAATAATGGCAATTCTATAGATTTAAATGTATTAGCATATTTAATATGAAAATAAAATCGATATGTTTAGACTCTTGGCTTAAATACAAGTCAATTGTTTTAGGTTCGAGTGCAACCGATGCCTTAGTAACTCATAAGCGCAAATTAAAAATTATTATAATGAATTATAAATACAGAATTAAATGATAACAATATAAAATACTTTCCGTATGACCACTTAGGAGTATAAGTGGGTATCGAAGAGAACTTCAGAAGATCTACAACCCGTCAAATTCATCGTAAATGAAGTGATTTGGTCCAAGGTGGCCAGAATCACCTTCAAGCCGCTGGACATCGACCAAGACATTTTCGTGAAGGGGCTGTCGGCTGACGTCTGTTATGACCTAGGTGAGTGGGAATTGAAATTGAATTCAAGTTTTTTTATAGCTTTGAATGCGGTTGGTATGTTTGTTAATTGTTTTTAATGGAGTGTTAAGGTTGAATTTTATTTTCCAGATAAAGCATTTGTTTCAACTACCTTAGCACCGAGTGAGTCTTTAGAAAAAACAAAAAGTTATCAACACTAAACAAAGGTTCTTTAAATCGAAAAACACATGCACCACTCACCACTCAGACAAAACTCCAGATGGCTACACACCGCCACACTGGGGACAGACCACTTCCAATCCGTTGGCGGACAACATCACATGTTCTGCTGACGAACAGGCTTACGTTTACGACTTCCGAAACTCCAAGGAATTCATGATTTTGTCGAGTAGCAACGAAAACGCTAAAACGTGTCTTCAGGGCTCAGGTCTTTCGTTCAAATCAACAGCTCTTCATCTTAAAATCTCCAGGACAAACAAGCATGATTACTACCACATTATGAGGGTGAACTTCAAGGTAAGGTACGCTGAAAGTATCAAACTGAAGCTCTTTAATAAGTACGGCAACATCATCGAGGAAAAGAAGGTTTATTTTATTTTCAGGTTTTCAAATTTATTTCTTTTTTAACTTTTTTATTGATAATTATACCAAAATAAATATATATAAAAATGGATATTTAAGGTGGTAGTGAAATGCAAGAAAGGGGACTGGTTCGAAGTTTCGTTCGACCAGCTGAGTTCTGAGAACAAAGTGTACATGACTGAAGTGAAACTCAAGAACAACACCTACATGAAGTCAGTCTACGTGAAAGACCTCATTCTTGAAACTTGCATACAAAAAGGTAAAATTGAAACTGTTGAGAAATTATTCGTGTATCATACAAAAATGGGATTTAAAATATAAAAACGTGCTCAAAGAGTTTGTTAATAAAATGTTATTGAATGACTTAAAAAATTTAAATGAGAGTTCAACAAAATATTTATTGATTTGAACTTATAACCTTAAAATATTCCAAAGTGGTCTACACAGTTGGGCCTACCCGACCTTTTGATTTTCCACACGAAACTACAATAGCAGGTGATCTCGTCATTTACAGTCATTTTTTTGTTTTCATTCTTTTTGATTTTCAGAGCGTGGTGAACATAACTGATCTTTTAATTTAGGTTTTATCTATTTAATAATAACTATAAAAAAATTCCGGAGTTGAATTACGCCTTGCGTTGAAGATTTATTCGAAAGTTGAAATTGAATTGTTTTCTTTGCAGAAAATCTTTTGAAAACTAAATTCCTAATTATCTAAATAAATTCAAGAGTTAAATTTGAGTCGTTATAAAACTTGTTCAGAAGTTCCAGACAAAAGCAAGCCTTCAGACGTTACATGTCCAAAGTCGGGCACTCTATACGTTTACAACTACCAACACACGGGAGAGTTTAGGATTGTGACGAAGAGTGAAGAGGACATGAGTCATCTACTTGAAGGTTCAGGCTCCTACGTCAGCACTAGTGAAAAAAGTTTCTTGGTGCTGAGAAGAGGCCACAAGGAAATCTTCACGCCAATGCTGTTGAGTTTCAAAGTGAGAGCAGTCATATCAGTCCGGGTGACTTTTGAAGACACTGACCGGCACACAATCTTCAAAAAAGAGGTTTGGAAAAGACAAAATTATTTTTTTAAAAAAGATTTAAAAATTCGCTTGTTTCAGAAATTCACAAGGCAAAGTTCGAAAACTAACGGTGAAGATGCAGATGAATGGGAAGAAATTACAATTGAGGAAGAAGAAATGAAAACCGAAATCATGATGATAAAGATAGAATTTAAAAACAGAATAAGAAAGATTGGAATAAAGGATTTCTATTTTATTAGTTGCCTCAAAAACAGTGAGTAAAATTTTCAAAAATAGCTTCATTATTATAAAAAAAGAATAGAATAGTTATAAAGATATTACATTAAAACTCAATAGTAACAGGTCTTCCCATATACCCTGAAGCAAATACAACACGAATTGACAAAGGAGAAAGCACTCCATACCAGACCAAATACCCTGGTGAAACCACTCCATACCAGACCAAATACCCTGGTGAAACCACTCCATACCAGACTAAATACCCTGGTGAAACCACTCCATACCAGACCAAATACCCTGGAGAAACCACTCTATCTACTGACAAACAAACTTCCACTCTTCCAACAGAACCAGATCATTTTAAATGCCCCATGGATCAGACCGGTTACACGTACGATAGCCAGCACAGTGAAGAGTTCATTCTCAGAGATTCTGACCACAAAGACGCTTCCCTTGCACTCTCGGGGTCTGGCAACTCATTCCGTTCGGACAAACCTGTTCTCATTCTAAAGAGGAAGAACAAACAACAATGGTTCAGCCTCGTCCGCATATCTTTCAAAATCAAGTTTGTCAGATCAGTGCAGCTGGTCTTTATCGATGAACATAGAAAGATTCTGGCCAAAAAGAAGGTAGAACAGTCTTAAATATTCTGACGAGAGCCTATAACTGAAAGCTTTCCTTTTGCAGGTAGCAGTTGTGAGGTTGTACGACGGCTTCGGAGAGGTCAGCTTCAGCGACGATGGCCACGATAAAACCTTCCTCCTTGCCATCAATGCCGATACAGGAGTTTCTACCCGGGGAATTGAAATCAAGGATTTCCAAGTGGATGCATGTTTGGAAAAAGGTATTTTTTAAAACAATTAATAAGTACTAAAATGATGAAATAAATTACGTTAGCCATGAAGTTATCTTTTAATCTTGTTCATTCTAATTATCCTGGTCATAGAGGTTTGACTACCTCGAACCTTTTCTGTTTGGTATTCTAAGTCTTCTTTTTGGCGACATATATCAACTTATTTTCAAAATAAATTCAAAATTCGAACCTTCAGATAAGGAATATGAAACCAAATACCCTGGTGAAACCACTCCATACCAGACCAAATACCCTGGTGAAACCACTCCATACCAGACCAAATATCCTGGTGAAACCACTCCATACCAGACCAAATACCCTGGTGAAACCACTCCATACCAGACCAAATACCCTGGTGAAACCACTCCATACCAGACCAAATACCCTGGTGAAACCACTCCATACCAGACCAAATACCCTGGTGAAACCACTCCATACCAGGCCAAATACCCTGGTGAAACCACTCCATACCAGACTAAATACCCTGGTGAAACCACTCCATACCAGACCAAATACCCTGGTGAAACCACTCCATCTACTGACAAACAAATTTCGACCCATCCGACAGAACCAGATCATTTTAAATGCCCCATGGATCAGAGCGGTTACACGTACGATAAACAGCACAGTGAAGAGTTCATTCTCAGAGATTCTGACCACAAAGACGCTTCCCCTGCACTCTCGGGGTCTGGCAACTCATTCCGTTCGGATAAACATGTTCTCATTCTAAAGAGGAAGAACAAACAACAATGGTTCAGCCTCGTCCGCATATCTTTCAAAATCAAGTTTGTCAGATCAGTGCAGCTGGTCTTTATCGATGAACATAGAAAGATTCTGGCCAAAAAGAAGGTAGAACAGTCATAAATAATCTGACGAGAGCCTATAACTGAAAGCTTTTCTTTTGCAGGTAGCAGTTGTGAGGTTGTACGACGGCTTCGGAGAGGTCAGCTTCAGCGACGATGGCCACGATAAAACCTTCCTCCTTGCCATCAATGCCGATACAGGAGCTTCTTCCCGGGGAATTGAAATCAAGGATTTCCAAGTGGATGCATGTTTGGAAAAAGGTATTTTTTAAAACAATTAATAAGTACTAAAATGATGAAATAAATTACGTTAGCCATGAAGTTATCTTTTAATCTTGTTCATTCTAATTATCCTGGTCATAGAGGTTTGACTACCTCGAACCTTTTCTGTTTGGTATTCTAAGTCTTCTTTTTGGCGACATATATCAACTTATTTTCAAAATAAATTCAAAATTCGAACCTTCAGATAAGGAATATGAAACCAAATACCCTGGTGAAACCACTCCATACCAGACCAAATACCCTGGTGAAACCACTCCATACCAGACCAAATATCCTGGTGAAACCACTCCATACCAGACCAAATACCCTGGTGAAACCACTCCATACCAGACCAAATACCCTGGTGAAACCACTCCATACCAGACCAAATACCCTGGTGAAACCACTCCATACCAGACCAAATACCCTGGTGAAACCACTCCATACCAGACCAAATACCCTGGTGAAACCACTCCATACCAGACTAAATACCCTGGTGAAACCACTCCATACCAGACCAAATACCCTGGTGAAACCACTCCATCTACTGACAAACAAATTTCGACCCATCCGACAGAACCAGATCATTTTAAATGCCCCATGGATCAGACCGGTTACACGTACGATAAACAGCACAGTGAAGAGTTCATTCTCAGAGATTCTGACCACAAAGACGCTTCCCCTGCACTCTCGGGGTCTGGCAACTCATTCCGTTCGGACAAACCTGTTCTCATTCTAAAGAGGAAGAACAAACAACAATGGTTCAGCCTCGTCCGCATATCTTTCAAAATCAAGTTTGTCAGATCAGTGCAGCTGGTCTTTATCGATGAACATAGAAAGATTCTGGCCAAAAAGAAGGTAGAACAGTCATAAATATTCTGACGAGAGCCTATAACTGAAAGCTTTCCTTTTGCAGGTAGCAGTTGTGAGGTTGTACGACGGCTTCGGAGAGGTCAGCTTCAGCGACGATGGCCACGATAAAACCTTCCTCCTTGCCATCAATGCCGATACAGGAGTTTCTACCCAAGGAATTGAAATCAAGGATTTCCAAGTGAATGCATGTTTGGAAAAAGGTATTGTTTAAAATATTTTATAGATACTAAAATAATGAAATAAATACCTTATCCATGAATTTCTCTCTTAATCTTATGTTTTAATTATCCTGGTCATAAAGGTTTGACTACCTCGAACCTTTTCTGTTTGGTATTCTAAGTCTTCTTTTTGGCGACATATATCAACTTATTTTCAAAATAAATTCAAACATTCAGATAAGGAATATGAAACCAAATACCCTGGAGAAACCACTCCATACCAGACCAAATACCCCGGTGAAACCACTCCATACCAGACCAAATACCCCGGTGAAACCACTCCATACCAGACCAAATACCCTGGTGAAACCACTCCATACCAGACCAAATACCCCGGTGAAACCACTCCATACCAGACCAAATACCCCGGTGAAACCACTCCATACCAGACCAAATACCCTGGTGAAACCACTCCATACCAGACCAAATACCCTGGTGAAACCACTCCATACCAGACCAAATACCCTGGTAAAACCACTCCATACCAGACCAAATACCCTGGTGAAACCACTCCATACCAGACCAAATACCCTGGTGAAACCACTCCATACCAGACTAAATACCCTGGTGAAACCACTCCATACCAGACCAAATACCCTGGTGAAACCACTCCATACCAGACTAAATACCCTGGTGAAACCACTCCATACCAGACCAAATACCCTGGTGAAACCACTCCATCTACTGACAAACAAACTTCGACCCATGCGACAGAACCAGATCATTTTAAATGCCCCACGGATCAGAGCGGTTACACGTACGATAGCCAGCACAGTGAAGAGTTCATTCTCAGAGATTCTGACCACAAAGACGCTTCTCCTGCACTCTCGGGGTCTGGCAACTCATTCCGGTCGGATAAACATGTTCTCATTCTAAGGAGGAAGAACAAACAACAATGGTTCAGCCTCGTCCGCATATCTTTCAAAATCAAGTTTGTCAGATCGGTGCAGCTGGTCTTTATCGATGAACATAGAAAGATTCTGGCCAAAAAGAAGGTAGAACAGTCATAAATATTCTGACGAGAGCCTATAACTGAAAGCTTTTCTTTTGCAGGTAGCAGTTGTGAGGTTGTACGACGGCTTCGGAGAGGTCAGCTTCAGCGACGATGGCCACGATAAAAACTTCCTCCTCGCCATCAATGCCGATACAGGAGCTTCTACCCGGGGAATTGAAATCAAGGATTTCCAAATGGATGCATGTTTGGAAAAAGGTATTTTTAAAACAATTACTAAGTACTAAAATGATGAAATAAATTACATTAGCCATGAAGTTATCTTTTAATCTTGTTCTTTCTAATTATCCTGGTCATAGAGGTTTAACAACTTTAAAAATTTTCTGTTTGGTATTGTATTTCTTTTTTTTTGACGACATATATTAACTTATTTTCAAAATAAATGCGAAATTCAAACATTCAGATAAGGAATATGAAACAAGATACCCTGGTGAAACCACTCCATACCAGACCAAATACCCTGGTGAAACCACTCCATACCAGACCAAATACCCTGGTGAAACCACTCCATACCAGACCAAATACCCTGGTGAAACCACTCCATACCAGACCAAATACCCTGGTGAAACCACTCCATACCAGACCAAATACCCTGGTGAAACCACTCCATACCAGACCAAATACCCTGGAGAAACCACTCCATACCAGACCAAATACCCTGGAGAAACCACTCCATACCAGACCAAATACCCTGGTGAAACCACTCCATACCAGACCAAATACCCTGGTGAAACCACTCCATACCAGACCAAATACCCTGGTGAAACCACTCCATACCAGACCAAATACCTTGGTGAAACCACTCCATACCAGACCAAATACCCTGGTGAAACCACTCCATACCAGACCAAATACCCTGGTGAAACCACTCCATCTACTGACAAACAAACTTCGACCCTTCCAACAGAACCAGATCATTTTAAATGCCCCATGGATCAGGCCGGTTACACGTACGATAGCCAGCACAGTCGAGAGTTCATTCTCAGAGATTCTGACCACAAAGACGCTTCCCCTGCACTCTCGGGATCTGGCAGATCATTCCGTTCGGACAAACCTGTTCTCATTCTAAAGAGGAAGAACAAACAACAATGGTTCAGCCTCGTCCGCATATCTTTCAAAATCAAGTTTGTCAGATCAGTGCAGATGGTCTTTATCGATGAACATAGAAAGATTCTGGCCAAAAAGAAGGTAGAAAAGTCCTAAATATTCTGACGAGAGCCTATAACTGAAAGCTTTCCTTTTGCAGGTAGCAGTTGTGAGGTTGTACGACGGCTTCGGAGAGGTCAGCTTCAGCGACGATGGCCACGATAAAAACTTCCTCCTTGCCATCAATGCCGATACAGGAGCTTCTACCCGGGGAATTGAAATCAAGGATTTCCAAATGGATGCATGTTTGGAAAAAGGTATTTTTAAAACAATTACTAAGTACTAAAATGATGAAATAAATTACATTAGCCATGAAGTTATCTTTTAATCTTGTTCTTTCTAATTATCCTGGTCATAGAGGTTTAACAACTTTAAAAATTTTCTGTTTGGTATTGTATTTCTTTTTTTTTGACGACATATATTAACTTATTTTCAAAATAAATGCGAAATTCAAACATTCAGATAAGGAATATGAAACAAGATACCCTGGTGAAACCACTCCATACCAGACCAAATACCCTGGTGAAACCACTCCATACCAGACCAAATACCCTGGTGAAACCACTCCATACCAGACCAAATACCCTGGTGAAACCACTCCATACCAGACCAAATACCCTGGTGAAACCACTCCATACCAGACCAAATACCCTGGAGAAACCACTCCATACCAGACCAAATACCCTGGAGAAACCACTCCATACCAGACCAAATACCCTGGTGAAACCACTCCATACCAGACCAAATACCCTGGTGAAACCACTCCATACCAGACCAAATACCCTGGTGAAACCACTCCATACCAGACCAAATACCTTGGTGAAACCACTCCATACCAGACCAAATACCCTGGTGAAACCACTCCATACCAGACCAAATACCCTGGTGAAACCACTCCATCTACTAACAAACAAACTTCGACCCTTCCAACAGAACCAGATCATTTTAAATGCCCCATGGATCAGGCCGGTTACACGTACGATAGCCAGCACAGTCGAGAGTTCATTCTCAGAGATTCTGACCACAAAGACGCTTCCCCTGCACTCTCGGGGTCTGGCAGATCATTCCGTTCGGACAAACCTGTTCTCATTCTAAAGAGGAAGAACAAACAACAATGGTTCAGCCTCGTCCGCATATCTTTCAAAATCAAGTTTGTCAGATCAGTGCAGATGGTCTTTATCGATGAACATAGAAAGATTCTGGCCAAAAAGAAGGTAGAAAAGTCCTAAATATTCTGACGAGAGCCTATAACTGAAAGCTTTCCTTTTGCAGGTAGCAGTTGTGAGGTTGTACGACGGCTTCGGAGAGGTCAGCCTCAGCGACGATGGCCACGATAAAACCTTCCTCCTTGCCATCAATGCCGATACAGGAGTTTCTACCCGGGGAATTGAAATCAAGGATTTCCAAGTGGATGCATGTTTGGAAAAAGGTATTTTTAAAACACTTACTAAGTACTAAAATGATGAAATTAATTACATTAGCCATGAATTAATCTTTTAATCTTGTTCTTTCTAATTATCCTGGTCATAGAGGTTTAACAACTTTAAAAATTTTCTGTTTGGTATTGTATTTCTTTTTTTTGACGACATATATTAACTTATTTTCAAAATAAAGGCAAATTCAAACATTCAGATAAGGAATATGAAACAAGATACCCTGGTGAAACCACTCCATACCAGACCAAATACCCTGGTGAAACCACTCCATACCAGACCAAATACCCTGGTGAAACCACTCCATCTACTGACAAACAAACTTCGACCCTTCCAACAGAACCAGATCATTTTAAATGCCCCATGGATCAGACCGGTTACACGTACGATAGCCAGCACAGTGGAGAGTTCATTCTCAGAGATTCTGACCACAAAGACGCTTTCCTTGCACTCTCGGGGTCTGGCAGATCATTCCGTTCGGACAAACCTGCTCTCATTCTAAGGAGGAAGAACAAACAACAATGGTTCAGCCTCGTCCGCATATCTTTCAAAATCAAGTTTGTCAGATCGGTGCAGCTGTTCTTTATCGATGAACATAGAAAGATTCTGGCCAAAAAGAAGGTAGAACAGTCCTAAATATTCTGACGAGAGCTTATAACTGAAAGCTTTTCTTTTGCAGGTAGCAGTTGTGAGGTTGTACGACGGCTTCGGAGAGGTCAGCTTCAGCGACGATGGCCACGATAAAACCTTCCTCCTTGCCATCAATGCCGATACAGGAGCTTCTACCCGGGGAATCGAAACCAAAGACTTTGTAGTAGACGCGTGTCTGGAAAAAGGTAATTTTGTGAGTATTTAGTAGATAAATATAATATGGTTAAAAAAAATATAAATTTTTAGATTACTCCTGTTTCTTTCATTCGCCATGGTCGTTGAACTTTGAGAGCTTGAAATCATTCTAATGGTATTTAATAATACCAATTTTTTCTCATTTACACTTTTCAATTATTTGACAATAAACGTTTTAATTAATATATTCAGGTAAGAAGTTTGAGACCAAATACCCTGGTGAAACCACTCCATACCAGACCAAATACCCTGGAGAAACCATTTCATACCAGACCAAATACCCTGGTGAAACCACTCCATACCAGACCAAATACCCTGGTGAAACCACTCCATACCAGACCAAATACCCTGGTGAAACCACTCCATACCAGACCAAATACCCTGGAGAAACCACTCCATACCACACCAAATACCCTGGTGAAACCACTCTATACCAGACCAAATACCCTGGAGAAACCACTCCATTCCAGACCAAATACCCTGGTGAAACCACTCCATACCAGACCAAATACCCTGGTGAAACCACTCTATACCAGACCAAATACCCCGGTGAAACCACTCCATACCAGACCAAATACCCTGGTGAAACCACTCCATACCAGACCAAATACCCTGGTGAAACCACTCCATACCTGACCAAATACCCTGGTGAAACCACTCCATACCAGACCAAATACCCTGGTGAAACCACTCCATACCAGACCAAATACCCTGGAGAAACCACTCCATACCAGACCAAATACCCTGGTGAAACCACTCCAGACCAGACCAAATACCCTGGTGAAAGCACTCTATACCAGACCATATACCCTGGAGAAACCACTCCATCTACTGACAAACAAACTTCGACCCATGCGACAGAACCAGATCATTTTAAATGCCCCATGGATCAGACCGGTTACACGTTCGATAAACAGCACAGTGAAGAGTTCATTCTCAGAGATTCTGACCACAAAGATGCTTCCCCTGCACTCTCGGGATCTGGCAACTCATTCCGTTCGGATAAACATGTTCTCATTCTAAAGAGGAAGAACAAACAACAATGGTTCAGCCTCGTCCGCATATCTTTCAAAATCAAGTTTGTCAGATCAGTGCAGCTGGTCTTTATCGATGAACATAGAAAGATTCTGGCCAAAAAGAAGGTAGAACAGTTATAAATTTTCTGACGAGAGCCTATAACTGAAAGCTTTCCTTTTGCAGGTAGCAGTTGTGAGGTTGTACGACGGCTTTGGAGAGGTCAGCTTCAGCGACGATGGCCACGGTAAAACCTTCCTCCTTGCCATCAATGCCGATACAGGAGCTTCTACCCGGGGAATTGAAATAAAGGATTTCCAAATGGATGCATGTTTGGAAAAAGGTATTGTTTAAAATATTTTATAGATACTAAAATAATGAAATAAGTACCTTATCCATGAATTTCTCTCTTAATCTTATGTTTTAATTATCCTGGTCATAAAGGTTTGACTACCTCGAACCTTTTCTGTTTGGTATTCTAAGTCTTCTTTTTGGCGACATATATCACATTTTTTTCAAAATAAATTCAAACATTCAGATAAGGAATATGAAACCAAATACCCTGGTGAAACCACTCCATACCAGACCAAATACCCTGGTGAAACCACTCCATACCAGACCAAATACCCTGGTGAAACCACTCCATACCAGACCAAATACCCCGGTGAAACCACTCCATACCAGACCAAATACCCTGGAGAAACCACTCCATCTACTGAAAAACAAACTTCGACCCATGCGACAGAACCAGATCATTTTAAATGCCCCACGGATCAGACCGGTTACACGTACGATAGCCAGCACAGTGAAGAGTTCATTCTCAGAGATTCTGACCACAAAGACGCTTCCCCTGCACTCTCGGGGTCTGGCAACTCATTCCGGTCGGATAAACATGTTCTCATTCTAAGGAGGAAGAACAAACAACAATGGTTCAGCCTCGTCCGCATATCTTTCAAAATCAAGTTTGTCAGATCGGTGCAGCTGGTCTTTATCGATGAACATAGAAAGATTCTGGCCAAAAAGAAGGTAGAACAGTCATAAATATTCTGACGAGAGCCTATAACTGAAAGCTTTTCTTTTGCAGGTAGCAGTTGTGAGGTTGTACGACGGCTTCGGAGAGGTCAGCTTCAGCGACGATGGCCACGATAAAACCTTCCTCCTTGCCATCAATGCCGATACAGGAGCTTCTACCCGGGGAATTGAAATCAAGGATTTCCAAATGGATGCATGTTTGGAAAAAGGTATTTTTAAAACAATTACTAAGTACTAAAATGATGAAATAAATTACATTAGCCATGAATTTATCTTTTAATCTTGTTCTTTCTAATTATCCTGGTCATAGAGGTTTAACAACTTTAAAAATTTTCTGTTTGGTATTGTATTTCTTTTTTTTTTGACGACATATATTAACTTATTTTCAAAATAAATGCGAAATTCAAACATTCAGATAAGGAATATGAAACCAAATACCCTGGTGAAACCACTCCATACCAGACCAAATACCCCGGTGAAACCACTCCATACCAGACCAAATACCCTGGAGAAACCACTCCATCTACTGAAAAACAAACTTCGACCCATGCGACAGAACCAGATCATTTTAAATGCCCCACGGATCAGACCGGTTACACGTACGATAGCCAGCACAGTGGAGAGTTCATTCTCAGAGATTCTGACCACAAAGACGCTTCCCCTGCACTCTCGGGGTCTGGCAGATCATTCCGTTCGGACAAACCTGTTCTCATTCTAAAGAGGAAGAACAAACAACAATGGTTCAGCCTCGTCCGCATATCTTTCAAAATCAAGTTTGTCAGATCAGTGCAGATGGTCTTTATCGATGAACATAGAAAGATTCTGGCCAAAAAGAAGGTAGAACAGTCATAAATATTCTGACGAGAGCCTATAACTGAAAGCTTTTCTTTTGCAGGTAGCAGTTGTGAGGTTGTACGACGGCTTCGGAGAGGTCAGCTTCAGCGACGATGGCCACGATAAAACCTTCCTCCTTGCCATCAATGCCGATACAGGAGCTTCTACCCGGGGAATTGAAATCAAGGATTTCCAAGTGGATGCATGTTTGGAAAAAGGTATTTTTAAAACAATTACTAAGTACTAAAATGATGAAATAAATTACATTAGCCATGAATTTATCTTTTAATCTTGTTCTTTCTAATTATCCTGGTCATAGAGGTTTAACAACTTTAAAAATTTTCTGTTTGGTATTGTATTTCTTTTTTTTTTGACGACATATATTAACTTATTTTCAAAATAAATGCGAAATTCAAACATTCAGATAAGGAATATGAAACCAAATACCCTGGTGAAACCACTCCATACCAGACCAAATACCCCGGTGAAACCACTCCATACCAGACCAAATACCCTGGAGAAACCACTCCATCTACTGAAAAACAAACTTCGACCCATGCGACAGAACCAGATCATTTTAAATGCCCCACGGATCAGACCGGTTACACGTACGATAGCCAGCACAGTGAAGAGTTCATTCTCAGAGATTCTGACCACAAAGACGCTTCCCCTGCACTCTCGGGGTCTGGCAACTCATTCCGGTCGGATAAACATGTTCTCATTCTAAAGAGGAAGAACAAACAACAATGGTTCAGCCTCGTCCGCATATCTTTCAAAATCAAGTTTGTCAGATCGGTGCAGCTGGTCTTTATCGATGAACATAGAAAGATTCTGGCCAAAAAGAAGGTAGAACAGTCATAAATATTCTGACGAGAGCCTATAACTGAAAGCTTTCCTTTTGCAGGTAGCAGTTGTGAGGTTGTACGACGGCTTCGGAGAGGTCAGCTTCAGCGATGATGGCCACGATAAAACCTTCCTCCTTGCCATCAATGCCGATACAGGAGCTTCTACCCGGGGAATTGAAATCAAGGATTTCCAAGTGGATGCATGTTTGGAAAAAGGTATTTTTAAAGCACTTACTAAGTACTAAAATGATGAAATAAATTACATTAGCCATGAATTTATCTTTTAATCTTGTTCTTTCTAATTATCCTGGTCATAGAGGTTTAACAACTTTAAAAATTTTCTGTTTGGTATTGTATTTCTTCTTTTTGACGACATATATTAACTTATTTTCAAAATAACTGCGAAATTCAAACATTCAGATAAGGAATATGAAACAAGATACCCTGGTGAAACCACTCCATACCAGACCAAACACCCTGGTGAAACCATTCCATACCAGACCAAATACCCTGGTGAAACCACTCCATACCAGACCAAATACCCTGGTGAAACCACTCCATACCAGACCAAATACCCTGGTGAAACCACTCCATCTACTGACAAACAAACTTCGACCCTTCCAACAGAGCCAGATCATTTCAAATGCCCCATGGATCAGACCGGGTACACGTACGATAGCCAGCACAGTGAAGAGTTCATTCTCAGAGATTCTGACCACAAAGACGCTTCCCTTGCACTCTCGGGGTCTGGCAACTCATTCCGTTTGGACAAACCTGTTCTCATTCTAAGGAGGAAGAACAAACAACAATGGTTCAGCCTCGTCCGCATATCTTTCAAAATCAAGTTTGTCAGATCAGTGCAGCTGGTCTTTATCGATGAACATAGAAGGATTCTGGCAAAAAAGAAGGTAGAACAGTCTTAAATATTCTGACGAGAGCCTATAACTGAAAGCTTTCGTTTTGCAGGTAGCAGTTGTGAGGTTATACGACGGCTTCGGAGAGGTCAGCTTCAGTGACGATGGCCACGATAAAACCTTCCTCCTTGCCATCAATGCCGATACAGGAGCTTCTACCCGGGGAATTGAAATCAAGGATTTCCAACTGGATGCATGTTTGGAAAAAGGTATTTTTTTAATAATTTATCGATACTAAAATGATGAAAGAAATACCTTATTCATGAATTTATCTCTTAATCTTATTTTTCTAATTATCCTGGTAATAAAGGTTTGACTACTTTGAACCTTTTCAGTTTGGTATTCTAAGTCTTTTTTTGGCGACATGTTTCAACTAATTCTCAAAATAAATCCAAACATTCAGATAAGAAATATGAAACCAAATACCCTGGTGAAACCACTCCATACCAGACCAAATACCCTGGTGAAACCACTCCATACCAGACCAAATACCCTGGTGAAACCACTCCATACCAGACCAAATACCCTGGTGAAACCACTCCATACCAGACCAAATACCCTGGAGAAACCACTCCATACCACACCAAATACCCTGGTGAAACCACTCTATACCAGACCAAATACCCTGGTGAAACCACTCCATACCAGACCAAATACCCTGGAGAAACCACTCTATTCCAGACCAAATACCCTGGTGAAACCACTCCATACCAGACCAAATACCCTGGTGAAACCACTCCATACCAGACCAAATACCCTGGTGAAACCACTCCATACCAGACCAAATACCCTGGTGAAACCACTCCATACCAGACAAGATACCCTGGTGAAACCACTGCTCATCAAAGCACATACCCTGCCGAAGTGACCTACACCCCTGACGAACATTTTGGTTTCACTTGTCCTATCCAGGGATACCCTGCTATTTTTGACCATCTTAACTCTGACCAGTTCATCGTCACTGACGACTCCAACCATCGATTCCATAAGGGACTCAAACAAGGGTCTTTGGCATTGGAAATTCCAGGTTCTGACCTTCTCATTAAACGGACTTTTCCTACTGACTCTTTCATCTTTATCAGCCTCAGCATCAAAGTTAAAAATGTCAAGGCTCTAAGTCTTGTTTTTGTAGACCGTTTCAATAGAGAGATCGATGACATCAAGGTTGGATATTAATTATTTTATTTTGTTTAATTTAATTTATAGTATTGACTTCAATATTCTAGAAAAAGTTGCCAATGGCTACTCGAGACTGGGACAAAGTCGAAATCGGAAATTCAGGCCATTTCGTGCCAATAAATGGCTTGAAGATTGAATTCAGAAAGATTTCCAAGAAAGAAAATGTTGCAATCCAGGACTTGGAACTCAAAGCTTGCCTAAAGCAAAGTAAATTTTTGATTTTTAATAAATCTTCAGTTCAAAAGATAAATCCATGTGTCATATTTAAAAATCTATTTAATATTTATCAAATTAATTCATTATAATTACTCAATATACCATGATGCTACCACTACTACTTTCCAGGAGACTCCAAGCCTACCACAACGACGACAGCAGAGACTACATTGGAGCCTACAGCCAAGCCCAGATTTACCGAACCAGACGATCACGACACCAGCATGCCCAAGCAGCCCTTCTGCAGTCTTTCAGAGGGGTCCTTCAAACACCTGCGTACTGAACGCCTCTCGAAAAGTCACTACGTGGGATGGATCGAGAAGGACACCAACAAGACGTGGATGCCTTCTTCAGAGTCGGAAAAAGTGTACTGGAATGACGAGATCGGTTTTGGAATTGAAATAAACATCAGTCCGTGCCTCGCCTGGTAAGCTCACTTGTCTTGACTTTAACAATCAAATACATTATTATTGAGTTTAATTATGATATTATTATGATATATTGTTTTTTATACATATCTGTGATGTTGTTTCAGCAAATGCCTGACTGACGGAAGCTTTGAATGCAAGGTAGGGCCTATCTCAACTTCTCTAAATTATTTGTTATCTATAAATGAATTCGAATGTTGATTTGAAGAATTGCAATACAGAATCGATCTGTTGAGTGGAACGACCCTGACGACCCATGCTCTGTCCACAAGTGCATCGATGGAATTTTTTTGAAGAGCAATGCCTCAGAAAAGTGTCAATGCACTGAAGTGAGCTTTTTTTCTTGCTTGAAGTTTTAAAAACTTATAAACATTTGAAGCTTTGATTTGTTGATATGCTTGAAATTGCAATAACTTACAAATATGTGACGTTTTCATTTGTTGTAATCCTTGCAGACAGAGTACAAGCTGACTGGAATTCCAGGACTTTGCTGCAAGTGCATCCCAATGACCAACCATCCACGTAGGCTTTACGCCATTTCAAATATTATCTTCAGATTTGATTTATAGAGAAAAATACTCAAAAATCATCGTAACTTATTTTTATTTTTTTTACCGCTTTTATAATTCACAAACTGCGGTCAAATCGACTTATCACAAAACATCTTGCAACCACCACAGCTCCTCTGATCGAGCCAGTAATTTCCAAGTGCGATTTGAAAAGCAACCAGCGACACCTGGTCGTCAAGAACCAGGATGGAGTCACGTGCACGTCCGAGGAGAAGATCAACTACACCTACTGCGCAGGCTCCTGCCCTGGCATCGACACCCCAGTCATGAGAGATGTCTTAGGTGGGTAGCATGGCCTTGCAAAACTCATTTTGGATTTCATTCATTTATTTACCTTTTATACGTATTTTTTGGTTTCGTTTTGGTATTGTAACATGGTGTGTTATTTCATGCGAATATGTGCATAAGACCTGTTTGCGCCCATAATTTCCTGTTATATTATTTAGTCTATGAAGCAGTAATGGTACTGAAAGAAGTTTCATTGCAGTTTAAACCTCACAGGAAACAGCCTGGAGGCGATGAATTACGACTTGAAGCCGCGTAGAGCGGAAGATGACTGCATGTGCTGCAAGGGAGTGATGGACAGGGTGGAAAACCACATTTTCCTCTGTTCTATGTCAATGCTAAAAACCCCCATCAAGATCGAAAGGTTTTCACGCTGTGTCTGCAAGCCGTGTGGAGAAAATGCTTGGAAACCGACATGAAAGACGCTGGAACGTTTGAATTGTTATAAGCACTTGTAATCCCTTTACGCTAGGCCCCTTTGACGCATGAAAAACCAATAAATTTGACTTAGATCTATAAATAATAACTTTTACTTGTTAAAATCGCTGAATTAGTTTTGAGAAATATATTTTCAAGTGAAATTTTTTCTGCGCGATCAATAGAAAGATGGTTGTATGATTATGTTTTCGTTGATTTGGTCCTGATCCCGATTCGAAGACCCGACTTCCGGGTTGAAGTTTTTGCCTAAATTCGTTCAAGCTTTCAACTTATTGTTTGAATTTGTTTTTTCTGAATGATTCAGTGCTAATTTCCTCGTCGCAAACTCATGTCACTTGACATCATTCAATAACACGAAAATATATTTAGATTTGTATGTTTGGATAAGGCAGTTCCATCAAATGGTTGAGGCACCATCACATAAGTACCAGTACATTAAATATGCAGTACATCTTAAAAAGAATCGAAAGTAAAAACTAGTGTAAAAAGAGTTAAATGTCCAAAATTGGATTGGATAAAACGGAGGATAAATGCTGATAAATAGCGCCAAAAATCATAGCAGTATACTAAGTAACATTTTGATATGTTGATATTTCAGATTATATTTTTTGAAAGTCGCTAGATGTAGCTGTTTTACTGATTTCGAGCTCGTTTTCTTCTCCTTTCAAGGTCTTACAACCATCCCTGAAACATCATCACCCTCATCATCCTCATCATCATGGTCATCATGGTCATCATCATCACCATCATCATCATAATCCTCCTCATCATCATCATCATCATCTGGCACTAGGTAGCATTCCAACTGGATCAACCCCCTCCCCCACGCTCCAAAATGTCACAGCATTACACTCACTGCTTCTTATTCAAGGCTAGCTCCCTGTTCCTCGTCAACGCATCATCCTCCTGCAGGTACCTGTGTGTACATGCATGTATGTAAAGCGAATGGGAGGATGCATTATGAATTTAGAAATGCATTATCATCATCATCATCCCACCATCATCATCATCATCATCACCACCGCCATCATCATCATCACCACCGCCATCATCATCAAGACACACCTGAGTCGATCCGACTCCTGATTCTCGACGATGTTATTGCGAAGTGAGACGAGTTTCAACTTGCGAGCCAACAGCACCTCCTCGCCTTCCCGCTCCAGGAGGCTCTTGTCGCCGTCTGTGTATGTGTGGTGGCCAACGGGCGTGATGGGCGTTTGCACGGTCAGCACCGTTGGAGGTGTGATTTTCATCGTTGTCATGTAGTGTTTAGTAATTGGAAATGAACTAGAGTGAGTGTCTAAGAGTGATTTTAGTGGCTTGAATTATCTTTTTAAGCTTTATTTATATTTGTTTTTATTATTTTTTTATTCATTTCATAATTATTTTATTTTATTTTATATACATGCCAATTCCCGAAGAGGATGAAGACATCACCTGGGATGAGCATGAGCCTCCTCAGCTGCTCTTCCACCAGCACCTGATCCCGTTCATACTCCAGCTGCCGATACCTGCCCGTTCCAAGAAAAAGTTAAAAAAACGAATAAATAATTCCTTATAATCATTGCAGTATCCTAAGCAAATAATTTAAAATAAAATACAATAAACCGTGGCGTAATCCCGAACGAGCTTCAAGACAAATAAACTTATTTTATTATATCAATTTTTCAAATAAATAAATAAAATAATTAATTTAAAAGAGGGCGTAAAGTTGCTCGCCTGTAGATGAATTCCGCCTCATCTCTTAGAAGGATATTTCTCTCCTCCACCAACTCAAACCAACGAAGCATGCCGACGTCGTCGTCGCCAGCTGCCGATGAGATGTTGATCGTGGTGATGAGCGGAGGTTTGGGGATTTTTAGCGCCGAAAAAAGGTGTTATAAATAATAGAGATACGGAATTAATGACTTGATAATATATCAAAATAATTAAATTAAAAACTTTTAATAAAATATAAAAATAAAAACAAATAGCAATGATGACCATCTCTGATGGTGTCTTCCAAATCTCTTCCTTCAGCCTCAAGCGTCTTTAGTAGTTTTTCAATCTCTGCCAACTTCGATAAAAGACTCATTTTGGCTTTCTGGGTTTCATTTGGAGTTGATTTATTTATTTGAATATATAATTAAATACGATTATATATTCTAAAATATTGTGAAGTAAAAAATTATAAAATACTAAACAAAAAATACAAAACGATAAAAATAAACTATGATTTGAAAAAGCTAGCGTCTGAAAGTACCTCGTAGAGGTATGGGTTAGCGATGAATTCAGGTACGGGAAAGGCGGACGCCTGCTTATCTGCCTCGTTGGTTGTTGAGCAGTCATCGAGAGACTGACGCAGTTGAGGCGCTGGTAGTAGCCTCCTCTTACCCTCCCCCTGGCAAACTTCCTTCGGGGGGAGTTTATCGATGGAGATAGGTGCTGGTCTGGGTGGTTTGGTGAGTCCAGCGGAGTTTGTAGGATGTGTTGTAGGCTTAGTAGGAGGGGAGCTGGAAGGGTGGTTAGTGCAGCTTTGGAAGCTGTGGCTGCTCTTTTGTGTGGTCGAGTCGGCAGGAGGTTTGGGGGGTGGTTTAAGAGGCTTGGTGGGAAGGGAGGGTTGCAGGGCAGTGTTGATGGTGGAAGTTGATTTGTTCAAAGATTCTCGTGGCGTTTGCTGTGGCTTGTCGTGTTGTTGTTTGTCCTGTAGCTCAGCAATTTGTTTTTGCAGGTGTTGTAATTGTTGCTGCAGCAGTTGATGTTGTTGCGGGTGTTGTATTTGTTGCTGCAGCAGTTGATGTTGTTGCAGATGTTGTATTTGTTGCTGCAGCAGTTGATGTCGTTGCGGGTGTTGTATTTGTTGCTGCAGCAGTTGATGTTGTTGCGGGTGTTGTATTTGTTGCTGCAGCAGTTGATGTTGTTGCGGGTGTTGTATTTGTTGCTGCAGCAGTTGATGTTGTTGCGGGTGTTCTTCAAGCAGCTTCTTCAGCTTAACCTCCTCGTCAAGTTTCAATTGCAGCTGTTGCGAGTCGTCTTTCTTTTCGAGCTGAGACGAACACCCCTCTTTTGTGAGTGGACTCTCCTCCTTCTTACCAGCCTCTACAGCCGCCTTCCTCAGTACCCTGGGAGCATCTCCAGCGGGAGTGGTATGGAGAACATCGCCTAGAGGGGCGTCGATGTAGAAAGTAGAAGAGACTTTGAGGACCTTCTTGACAGGCGCTTGAGTGGTGGTGGGAGGCTTGGTTGCTGAGGCGGTAGTGGTGGATGGTGGCTTGATGGAATGTTGAGGTTTCAGTAGGTGCTTGAAAAGAATACTATCGGGTATAAGCGTCTTTTTGTTCAACTGTTGTTCTTGTTCTTGTTGTTTGTGTTTTTGCTGTTGTTGTTGCTGTTGTTGTGGAGCGGCTTCTTTCTCACTTTGTTGTTGTTGTTCAAGTTTCTGGCCTTCGGGATGTTGTAGTGGTTTGCCTCCAAGAGGATCCAATGACAGACGGGGAGGAGGTGGTCTGGGAGGGACTTTAGACTTTGCAAGCACCTGATTGATTTGCGTATTTGGTGATGTATGTGTGGATGCCCTGGGAGCTGTCTGTGTGTTTGTCTGTGTGCTTGTCTGTGTGCTTGTATGTGTGGTTGCTTCTGTGTTTGCCTGTTTAGTCGTCAGTATGTTGAACTGCTCAGTTTTCACAGCGTTTCTTTGTGTGTTGTTGTGCGCAGTTGTCTGCATCACCTTCTTAGAGTTGTTCTTATTGCCTACATAAGAGGTCTTCGTCTCTCCCAAACCATCTGTAGACTGTCTCACGTCCTTCCCCACGGACATTCCATCAAGCAACGAACTCTGGGAAATTTTGTCGAGCGAGGGAGAAGCTAGTCTCTCGATCTCTGCGCTGTTCGTAGCGCCAAACAACTTCAACGAATCATCACTGCCAGTATCGTCGGTGGCAGCGGTGGTCGAGAGGGGGTGCATCGGTGCGGGCCTGGTGGGTTTCTTGACGGGGTCGTTCAGTTGAGGAATGCTATCGAGCATACTCGCCAAAGACTCGATGGCGCTCGGTGCTTCTTTCTCGAACTTTTTTGGTAGTAACTGTCTCGGCACTGGCTTTGGTTCTTTGAGAGTGATGGTGGAGGGAGTGAGTGTGTTGATGGAAAGAGTGGAAAAAGTGCTGGTGTGGGAGATGTTGATGGCACGAGTGAAGGGGGTGGCTCTTAAATCGGTCTTTTTGTCTTTCTTCACGGTTGGTTGTTGTTGCCTCAAAGAGTTGGCATTTGAGCTTGTCTTGGCGTTGTTTCCCAGGTTTTGGGCTTCGTAGAACGTTGAATGAATACCAGCTCCATCTCTCCTCCCCTCCTTCCCTCTCTCCACTCTTTCTTCCTCCGTCACATTGCCTATTTCTTTACTCTTTTTCTTCTCATCCATCTTCTTTCCTTCTTTCCGCGTTTCTCTTCCATGCATCACTCCACTACACACTACTCCAGGGGTCGATACCTTTCCAGAAAAGTTCACACTTTCCGGTGCTTTCTCCTCCACAACAGCAGGACCAGTTGATGAAATCACCTTAACAACCTTCTCCTCCTCACTATTAACAACATCACCACCAATAACATTCTCACTAACACCAACACCACCGCTACTAGCATAATCAACACCACTTCTATCAACATGACCCCCTTTATCAACACCACTACTATCAGCATGACCCCTACTATCAATACCACTACTATCAACACCACCAATATCAGCACTACTATCAACATTACCACTACTATCAGCACCACTACTATCAACACTACTACTAATAACACTACTACTATTAGCACCACTACTATCAGCACCACTCCTGTTTTTACCCGCTATTAGCACCCCTCCCTTCTTTACAGAACTCAGAACACCTCCACTACCCTCCCTCGCCGACCCTCCCCTGGACATCTTCCGTTCAATCCTCGGTCTCAACCTACCCACTTCCTTCACCCCTTCCACCACCTTTTCACCCTCCACCACCCTCTCACCCTCCACCCCCTTCTCACCTCTCTTCCCTTGAACCTCCTCTCCTCCAACATGTCTCCCTCCCACTTGGCCATTAGACGCACCCTCTTGACGCTTTTCCTGTTTGAATGACTCATCAGACAAGGCAGGCAAGCACGTGATGGTGCAGATTTGGTCATGATGGGGGGTATGGCTAGAGATGTACTCTGACGTAATCACTTTCTCCTCCACCTCCTCCACTCTTCCTTTCTCTTCCCTCATTTCTTCCTCTCCTTCTCCAACTCCTCCCACCATGCCGGCATCCTCCTTTCCTTTCCCACCCACCATACCACCTTCTCCCCTCACAGCCTCAACAGATACACCATCACCACTCTCCATCTTTTTCCTACTGACTTGTTTACCACCAGCATCATCATCAGTACCACCATCATCATCAGCACTAGCCCCGACGACGACAGCATCACTGAAGAAGCTACTGACGGAAGTGAGGCTGGCTGAGGCGACTACATTGCAAGCACTACACAACGGCACAAACTTGCTGATGTCCCTGATGTTACAGTCCAGACTGGAGACTGAGGTGAGCGAGGCGTTAAGGAACAAGCCCGTTGGAGCGCCGCTGAAAGGGTGTGGGTTGTTCTGATTGCTGGAGCGGTAGTGCACGGGCTGGAAGGGGTCAGGGAGGGGGTGGTGTGTGTTGCGGAAGGCGTGTAACGTCTGGTCGCTTCCGATCGCTGAGTTTGTTAGGTTTCTGTCGCATGTGAAGACGTTAGTGGCTGGATGGGAAATTTTAGGGTCTTTATCACCCTTTTCCACTTCCCTTCCCACTTCTCTATCCACCCTGGCCATCTCCTGCCTGACGTTATGGTATGTGTTTGAAGAGGTTTGGTCGGCTTGGCTTTTGGAGATCTCAAGAAAGCTGTCAGAGAAGGAAGGAGAGAGGTGGTGGCTGCTGAGTTGTTGGTGGTTGCTGTGTGCTTGTTGGTTATTGCCGCTCTCGATGCTGCAAAGAGAGGGTGTGATAGTGGTGGATGAGGTTGACAAGGATGGTGACACTAGGATAAAGGTCTCATCTGTGAACACTTGACGCTGTCTTTCAGTATCCCCTCCTTCTTTCCCACCCCCATCTTCCTTAACTACTTCCATCTTTCTCTCTCCTGCCACTGGGGGCTTAGTGACGTCACCTTTCATGACGTCATTGGTCCTGATATCATCCTTTATAATTTTATTCTTTTCATCAGTCACCACCATCTTCCTATCCACCTTCCCCATTTGCCCTTCCAGCAACAATGAAGTGCAGCTGTCATGGTAGTTGTCGATGTCACCTTTCTCTTGTTTTCTGAAGCAGTGGCGGTGGTAGAGGCGGTTGTGGACGCGGTGTCTCTCGAGGAGATAGACCTTGTCAGCGCAGATGAAACAAACCTCGTCGCCACCACATGACGCTGTGTGCAGTCGTTGTAGTTTGATGTTGTTGTTGGTGGTGTTGTTGGTGTTGTTGATGTGGTTATTGGTGGTGTTGTTGTTGGGTTTTTTGTTGGTGGTGGAAATGTTGTTGCTGGTGGTGTTGCTGTTTTCATTGGGTGTATTTGGAGGGCTTTCCTCTTCTGTGCTTGGAAAAGTCGATTTTCGTTTGGTTGGAAACTGGAAGTGTGATAGAGAGGAAATGGAGAAGTGATGAAGGAGTGATGCAACTAAGATGGTGGAGAGTTGGTTTGGTTAAAAAAGGTAAAGATAGAAGCTGGTTTGAGACATTGAGGACTAAGATAGAAATTTTTAAATAAAAAAGAAGTAGAAGAAGAAGAAGTAGAATAAGAAGAGGATGAAAAGAAGAATAGCAGACATTGACTGGAACAAACCTTGTTCTGTGGAATAGCTGAAGAAATGAAGTTGGTGATGGATTGGAGAGAGGAAGAAGAGGAAGAAGTAGAAACAGCTGGATTAGAGTCAGATTTCATTGCTTTTGAGGCTACTCCTTTCGGGATATAATATTTAAATGTTTAATTTATATTTTCAACATTAAAAAATTTCGCAATTAAACTTTTTATTTCGAAACAGAAAATTTTATTTTCAAACATACTAGTTTTGTTTCCAAAGACATTGTAGAATCCTGAAACGTAAGTGATGATAGAGAGCTTGTCAGGCACCGTCATGGCCACCATGTCCTCTGGGTCCAAGAGTGCTGGAATGCCCAATCCCTCACCCACCTCTGCAGCCTGTATAGGATGGAATAATTGACTTTGTTGTCATTTTATTGAAATTAAATTATTTAAAGTTTATTTTTACATACTCAATAGATTGATTTCAAATAGTTTATATTGGGTAAAATTTAATTTCCATTCAAACCAATCCAACTCACCAGCTTATTGTTCTCATAGACATTTTCTATATTCAATGAATTAAAGTCTCTGGAAAGGACATTTTAAGATCATAATGAAAAAGTATTATGTATTTTTAATCATCTGAAAACTGATATAGTTACAACTTATGAATTTCAATTCAAACTAAGTCAACTTACTAGCTTATTATTCTAATTGTCATTTTTATGTTCAACAAATCAATGTTTAACAAAATGTTCGTTGAGACTCTTCCACTAACATGAGTTCTGGGTGGTAGCGATGGATGATGGCACAGAAGGCGAGTCCGTCCCTCCAAGAGGTGGTCATGTTGATGATCTTCACGCCTGGATAGCCTTCGCATTGCTTCTTACACCATTGCTGCAGTGACTTCAACTTTGCAGCCATGCTTTCTTTACTTCAAAATACCTCAGCGGAAGTTTCTAACATTATTATTTTATAAAATATTTTAGTTTATAATTTTACTTTAACAGTTCAATTTTATTTTGACTTTAACGTATTGTTTTGTTTTCAGTTTACTTCATCTACACATCGACAGTTTCGTTTTCTGTTTTAAAAATGGAATTAGGTTAAGACAGTTTCGGATTCATTGATAAATAAATACATGTATATTTACATGAATTAAATAATATTCCGTTGTTTGGTTGTTTGTTACGGTGTTTGTTTACTACTTTTTTGTTTTTGTGTTCTTTATTTACCATGAACTAACCACGAATGAATTTTTTAGCGTCAAGCTTGAGTGAGTGTGATTCAGAAATGAATATCACGCGCTTCCATGAACCACACATTCTGACATGAATGTTTCGCCATGGCTAGGTGTGGTTAGTATTTCAGAGTTTTTCTAATTTCAAGTTGCATGATCTCTAGTAACCCATGTAACAATCAATAAAAGTAACATTTCAATGAAAAAGTATAAAATCAGTGTCTTTTACTTTCGAATTATATGTATCTCAGACATTCGTGGAAATTTAATGTTCAGCAACAGTATTACTGTTATTTGATATTATCAATATTTAAGTTCGCATTTTGGTTTTAGAATTAAACTTTTAATTTCGCCCTTGAATATACATAATAATTCAGCTTAAATGAGAAAACTACTTAAAGATTTATGTGAATTAATTTCTTAATAAAAATAATTGAACTTAAAAATCCGATAAAAAATATAAAATGCCTCGTTTGACGACGAAAGTATTTGGGTTGGGTGCGATAGACCTGCAGCCGATGAAGAAGAAATGCAAGGTGCATCCAGACTTTCCATACAGAGATGTTTTGCCGCCAAAACTGAGAGATCGAGTGGCCGATCGTGCTGACAAAGTTGCAGGTTCGAGAAATTGTTAAATGCTTTTAAACCAAAATTCTAACACATTCTATCTTCAAGCATTTTTTCCGTCAGGTAAACAGTGCTTTCAAGAGATGGCGTTGATGCTGACATGTCTTAAGAAAAAGGACTACGATGAGACACGCTGCAGCAAGGAGATCCAGGCCTACCTGGGATGCCATCAGAATGCCTTGGTCAGATATTGAGGGGTGGGGTAGAAAAGGGAGGGAGATTATTGAGTTAGTGTGATGGTTTTTGTGGGAGTGTTTTTTGGATTAATTGTAGGTTTAATATAACTTTGGTCTTTTCAGTCTCTAATGAGTAGAAGGATGTTGGACTGGTGGTGGTTTATTGATAAAAGCAGAAAAAATAAACACTCATTGACACACCCATTCACACACAGAAAGAGCAAAAGCAGAAGGCACAGATGCAAACACAGATACGCAAGGAGGCAGGCAAGTATCCGAACAAGGTGATCAACCAGATGCTGCAGAAGTATCCACAACCCACCAGTGATCATTAAAAACTTTTTTGCCCACCGGACTCATTTTATTATTATTTTTGTTTTATTGTTACTTATTATTATTATTATTATCATTAATATTATTAGTTATAATATTTTTTTATGGTTTTATAAAAAAAAGAATGTTAGTTGTTGGTGAAGGCTGTTGTTTCCATGACTGGTGGCGTGCAACTACACTTACGACTATGCAACCACACAAAGATACATACAGCTACATAAAAAAATATACAACCACACGTTTCACATACAAGGAACCCACATAAACAAACATCCATCTGTCCTAGTATGTAACAGCGGTGAGGGCTTGATGGAATGGTAGTATTAGTATTAGTAGTATTTTTAGTAAAAGTAGTTGTATTAGTAGTAGTAGTAGTTGTAGTAGTATTAAAAGTAGTGGCAGTAGTAGTAATAGCCTGGGGAAGCAGCAGTGTTCTAAGTGACTTCATCTCCTGAGAGCTTTATAACTCAATAAGAAAATCTGTACATTCTCCAAGGAAATCCATTGTGGCCAAAGAAACTCATTGTTCTATTTTCTGTATATATCTGTCTGTTCATATCTATCTGTATATATAATCTGTTTATATCTATATGTATATATAATCTGTTTATATCTATCTGTATATATAATCTATATATATATATATCTATCTGTATATATAAAGTGTATATATGCAGTGATGTTTTTCTATATTTCAGCAGAGGGTCCGTATCATCAGTGAATATTTTCTACAATCAAAGGGTAGCTTTGTCTTACGATTAATTGAAATCAATTTTTTCTCTGTTAATTAAGGATTTTTGCGAATCACAAGAAAAAAGCATTGTATGTATGATTAGTTGTTTGTGTATATGTGTGTGTGTGTTTGTATGTGTGTGCATAGTTGTACATTGTGGCGTTATTGATCCAATTGGAGGGAAGGCGCATGCAAAACCTACATGCACACGTCATTGTGTGTCTTTTCTTATCTCCTCTTGTATGTGTGTGTGCGTGTGTGTGTGTGTGTGTGTGCGTGCGTGGGTGTGTATGGGTGTGTCCTTGTAATTGCATGTCTTCGTCTGTCTTTTTTTGTACATGTGCTTTCTTGTGGCATCAAAAGAATTCTTGTCACAAGTTCTTTGCTCTTGAGGCATTTACATTTTAAACTGTTTTCTATCTTTTTATTTTTACAGAATTTGTTTTTCTTTTTAGAAATGATTATAAGTAATTTATATCAACATCATCTCTATAATCTACATCATTGTCCTCATTATCATCTTTATCATCCTCAGCATCACCTTCAGCATAATCATCATAATCTTTATCCTTATCATCATCATCATATTTATCCTCATTATCATAATCATCATATTTATCCTCATTAACATCATTATCATCATCATCTTTATCATCATCATCATCATCATTTGTATCGAACGTCCCAACACCCTGGCTTCCCGTACGTTTAAAAATTATCCTTAACGTTCTTTCTTTGTTAATTCTTTTTTAATTTTTTAATTGTAAATATTTTTTAATTATTATTGGTTTTATTATTGCTATTATTGTTGTTGTACACTCCATCACACATACACATGCACACAACCTTGTACACTTCTCCGTCTTATAGGCTGCATGGAACGAGCCAGTCTCCTTGCGTCAACAACTACAAAAAAAACTATTAATACTGCTACTACTAATACTACTACTACTAATACTACTACTACTACTACTACTACTACTACTACTACTACTACTACTACTACTACTACTACTACTACTACTACTACTACTACTACTACTACTACTACTACTACTACTACTACTACTACTACTACTACTACTACTACTACTACTACTACTACTACTACTACTACTACTACTACTACTACTACTACTACTAATACTACTGTTTAAGAAATTAAAAGTACTACTACTACAGCTACTATAACTATTAGTATTACTATAACTATTACTAAACTTTTCAAAACAACCGCAGTTAAAAACTCTACACAAATTCAGAAAGACATAAACTACTTGTACATTCTTCAAGAACCTCAGTTGAAACCTTGTTGAGAGGAGTTGAAGGTTTCATCACTTGAATTCGCAATCCAAACACATTGAGGTAGATTGATAAAGATTGATAAAAACAAATGAACTCATACATAGCAAAAAGATGGATAAAAATATAAGTTTTTGAGTTAGTTTCGTCTGAATTTGTTCAAAAAATCCTCTGAAATCCCTGCAACCACCACAATCATTGCCACATCTCTTCAACAAAACCCTTGCAACTACATAACAGATTTCTAAAACAAGCCGAAAACTCTATCGAGAACCTCAATAGATACATCTTACAAACAAACTTTCCCTCCCTCCCTCCACACACCCACACATACAAACAGACACAAAAACAAACCCCCACACAAAACCACACAAACAAACACTCAAACACACAATCCCCCCCCCTTCCTCTACAAACGAACAAGATGAGTCTAAACAAATTCATGTACGGGCCAAATGTGGCCGGGCAGAGTCTGGTCGACAGGGTGATGGCAGCGAAGCACAGTCTAGCGGGGCAGGGGCTCGCCAAGTCGGTATGCAAGGCGACCACGGAAGAAGTGATGCCCCCGAAGAAGAAGCACGTTGATTGTGGGTGGGTTGGTTTTTGTGGTGGAATGAGAGGGGAATGGTTGATTGTGAGTGGGTTGGTTTTTGTGGTGGAATGAGAGGGGAATGGTTGATTGTGAGTGGGTTGGTTTTTGTGGTGGAATGAGAGGGGAATGGTTGATTGTGGGTGGGTTGGTTTTTGTGGTGGAATGAGAGGGGAATGGTTGATTGTGGGTGGGTTGGTTTTTGTGGTGGAATGAGAGGGGAATGGTTGATTGTGAGTGGGTTGGTTTTTGTGGTGGAATGAGAGGGGAATGGTTGATTGTGAGTGGGTTGGTTTTTGTGGTGGAATGAGAGGGGAATGGTTGATTGTGAGTGGGTTGGTTTTTGTGGTGGAATGAGAGGGGAATGGTTGATTGTGAGTGGGTTGGTTTTTGTGGTGGAATGAGAGGGGAATGGTTGATTGTGGGTGGGTTGGTTTTTGTGGTGGAATGAGAGAGGAATGGTTGATTGTGAGTGGGTTGGTTTTTGTGGTGGAATGAGAGGGGAATGGTTGATTGTGAGTGGGTTGGTTTTTGTGGTGGAGGAGGGAAAAGTGGTTAATTGTAAGAGGAATGGTTATGATGTAGTTATGTTGTAGTGGAGTGTGTCATATTTCGGTTCAGAGGAATTTAGTTTCGTAGTGTAGTATTACTTTTTTTTTAAAGAGAGAGGTTGTGTACTAGTGGGTTGGGATGTGTTGTGAAGAGTGTGGTGTGATGTGATGTAGTGGGACGTGGTGTTGAGATGTGGAGTTCGTTCATGTGTTTTTTTGGTTAGTTGCAAGTGTTGGTATAGTGTTAGTATAGTGATGCACAGATTCTGGTGTGTCCTGATGCTTTTGATCTAGTGGTATTTTAGGATGTGCGTGTTTGTGGTGAAACAAAGACAATTTGAGCTGCGAGAGATTTAACGTAATTTGAAATTTTTAATTTATGTAATTGTTAATATGTAATGAAATGAAAATATTTGGAGTAATTTTTAAAATGTAAAGATATTTAAATATAGTGTGTAATTTTCCCATTTCTATGGACTGCAAAGTTGAGGCATGGTGTTGCAAATGGGAAATAGCAAGTTGTAAAACGGTTTAGTTGTAAATTCATGCACTCTAACCAAATCACCAGCACCACTTCGACAGACCTGATCCAGTGCACACACGAACCCAACGTCTCGATCCCTCACCTGGCGGGCCTCTTGCTGGAGCGAAGCCAAAACTTCTCTTGGGTGTCAGTCTTCAAAGCCCTCCTCACCTCTCACTCACTCATGAACCACGGAGATGAGGTGAAAGGGGGAGGTGTGAAGGAGAAAAGAGAAGGAGGAGGAGGAGGAAAAGGGTATGCAGTGTTTGGGATGAAAAAAAGAAAAAAGAAGAAGGAGAGTAAGGTGTGAGGTATATGAAGTGTATAGGAGAGGAAGAGAGAGGAGAGAAAATCATTTAAAGGGGGAGGGGGAAGAAGTGTATAGAATGAAAAGAAGGGGCAAAGAGGGAGATGAGAAGAGAAGTTTCTATGAGCTGGAAAAAAGAGAAGAGTGTGAAACATAGTAGAGACAGAAGATTGTTTTGTGAAATTGCTATTAGATATTAATATTCGTTTTATATTCTTTTGTTGTTGTTGTCATAAGCAAGAACACCCACACAGAGGTACACGCAGTACCTGGCGTCGAACAACTGCTCCTTCAAGCTGGAAAACTTCACAGACAAGACCTGTCCCCAAGGTGCTTCCGCTGACGTCATCATTTCAATTATAATAATGAATATTCATTATAATTATGATTTTTTTGTTAACATTTAATTATATATTTAGTATTCCTTGATATTGGGAAAAGCGATGCTATTTTTCTTGCCCTATATTGATCTTTAATTTATTTTATAGTGTTCCTGAATTAATGCGTTATATAAATATATTTACATGATTAATTGATATTCATTGATAATATAAACGGCGATGGTGTAATTGTTAAGACACCGGGTAGTTACTCCGAAGTGAAGGCAAGAAGCACACGAAACAAAAATGAGAAGACGTAAAACGGTAAGAGCCACTCAGTAAGGGCCAACATCAACGAGCCAATTGCTCCGAGATGGACCCAAAAAAAAGATATTTTTAGCGGAAAAAAAGTTTTTAATATTTTTTTCTTTTAATAATTTTAATCAAGCATATTTTAATTATTATATAGATGTTATAATTGTTATTGTTGTAATTATCATTCTTATCCCTCTCACTAGGCAGCTACTGTCTGTTTTTGAAAGGCACTTTTATTATGAAAGAAATTAGATTAGGGAAAGAAAGCTCTAGATCTTTGAAGCGGAAAGTAATTGGATGAAAAAATAATGAAGCAAAAACGCATTTATCTAC
>OX030967.1:4013589-4073589 GCA_943735955.1 Piscicola geometra | reverse complement strand
CCATCCATCCATCCATCCATCCATCCATCCATCCATCCATCCATCCATCCATCCATCCATCCATCCATCCATCCATCCATCCATCCATCCATCCATCCATCCATCCATCCATCCATCCATCCATCCATCCATCCATCCATCCATCCATCCATCCATCCATCCATCCATCCATCCATCCATCTATCCATCCATCCATCCATCCATTCATCACTCCGCACTCATCTATTATTCAATCGTCATGAGTAATCCATCCATTATCCATCCATTATCCATCCATTATTGATACCTCAGTGACTGATTAGTGACTTCTTGTTTCGTATTACATTCTTACCTCCCCCTCTCTTTTTTATAATCTATCTTGTTGCAAAACTAAAAACATCTCCACAAACAACCACACCGCCACACCTCAATACAATCAATAAACAACACTAAACCACCACTACCCTCCACCACAATACCCCCAACAAAACCACACTACCACATTTACAAAAAACTATATCACGACACTATACCACAGCACTCTACACAACAACCACACAGTACAACCACACAAATACACAACCAAACAACACAACCACACCACCACCACATCCCTCAAAACCGCTCCACTACAACAAGCACCACAAGCATCACACACACCCCAACAAAGCACACAACAAACCACACAACAAACCACACAACAAACCACACAACAAACCACACAACAAACCACACAACAAACTACAGAACAAACCACACAACAAACCACACAACAAACCACACAACAAACCACACAACAAACCACACAACAAACCACACAACAAACCACACAACAAACCACACAACAAACCACACAACAAACCACACAACAAACCACACAACAAACCACACAACAAACCACACAACAAACCACACAACAAACCACACAACAAACCACCCAACAAACCACACAACAAACCACACAACAAACCACACAACAAACCACACAACAAAGCACACAACAAACCACCCAACAAACCACACAACAAAACACACAACAAAGCACACAACAAAGCACACAACAAAGCACACAACAAAGAACACAACAAAGCACACAACACCACAGGTAACGAAGGGTGACCTGAACAACTCGGTCATCTTCGCTGCTTTCATGCTCCTCTTCAAGGACCTCATCAGACTGCTCGCCTGCTACAACGATGCCATCATCAACCTTTTGGGTACGTGTGTGAGATGGTTGTGGTGGTGGTTGTGGTCTGGTGGTCTTGTGGTGGTGTTGGTGGTTGTGGTGGTCGTAGTGGTAGTGGTGAAAGAATGGTTTATTAACATTTTTATTATTATTAAGGTTTTTATTATTTTTATTATTACCTCTAGCCTTCAGTCCATTATTCCTATTTTCCACCTTTTAACTCTATTTCCTTCTCCTTCTCATCTTCCCTCTCCACACTATCGCTCTCTTCCTTCTCCTTTTTCCCTCTTTTCTCCAATTCCTCCCTCCACCTCCCTCCACCTACCCAACCTCCCTCCACCTCCCTCCATCACCTCTCTCCACCTACCCCACCTCTCTCCACCTCCCACCACCTCCTTCCACCTACCCCATCTCCCTCTTCCTCCCTTCACCTTCCTCCACCTCCCTCCACCTCCCCCCACCTCCCTCCATCACTTCCCTCCACCTCCCTCCACCTCCCTCCATCACCTCCCTCCACCTCCCTTCACCTCTCTCCACTTCCTCCACCTTCCTCCACCTCCCTTCACCTCCTCCCACCTCCCTCCACCTCCTCCCATTTCCCTCCACCTCCAACTCCTCTCTCCACCTCCCTCCAGCCAAGTTCTTTGACATGAACAAGAAGGAGTGCAAGGAGGCGTTGGACATTTACCGGAAGTTTGTCTCCAGGATGGAAGGAGTCGGCAAGTTCTTCGCAGTGGCTGAGGTGATTTGCTTCGTTTGGGTGGATTGAAACTCACAACACCACCACCATCATCATCATCACCACCACCAACACCATCAACATCACCACCACCACCATCAGCATCATCACCACCACCACTACCACCACAACTACCACCATCAACATCACCACCTTCATCACCAACACCACCACCACCATCATCATGATCACCACCACTACCAACACCACCACTTTCCGCAATTTCCCTTCAGAGTGTCGGCATTGAGAAAGGCGACATTCCAGATTTGGCGCAGGTTCTTTGCTCATCGTTATCGTCTTCATTATCAAGAGTTTTCAGTCTATAAGTTTGAGGATATAGGAAAATAAAAATATATTTATTCATGATGATGATGATGATGATGATGACGATGATGATGACGATGATGATGACGATGATGATGACGATGATGATGACGATGATGATGACGATGATGATGACGATGATGATGACGATGATGATGACGATGATGATGACGATGATGATGACGATGATGATGACGATGATGATGACGATGATGATGACGATGATGATGACGATGATGATGACGATGATGATGACGATGATGATGACGATGATGATGACGATGATGATGACGATGATGATGACGATGATGATGACGATGATGATGACGATGATGATGACGATGATGATGACGATGATGATGGCGGGGATGATGACGATAATGATGACGATGATGATGACGATGATGATGACGATGATGATGACGATGATGATGACGATGATGATGACGATGATGATGACGATGATGATGACTATGATGATGACGATGATGGTGACGATGATGATGACGATGATGATGACGATGATGATGACGATGATGATGACGATGATGATGACGATGATGATGACGATGATGATGACGATGATGATGACGATGATGATGACGATGATGATGACGATGATGATGACGATGATGATGACGATGATGATGACGATGATGATGACGATGATGATGACGATGATGATGACGATGATGATGACGATGATGATGACGATGATGATGACGATGATGATGACGATGATGATGACGATGATGATGACGATGATGATGACGATGATGATGACGATGATGATGACGATGATGATGACGATGATGATGACGATGATGATGACGATGATGATGACGATGATGATGACGATGATGATGACTATGATGATGACGATGATGGTGACGATGATGATGACGATGATGATGACGATGATGATGACGATGATGATGACGATGATGATGACGATGATGATGACGATGATGATGACTATGATGATGACGATGATGATAACGATATAGTTGAAGTTGCATCTTTAAAGACCCATCTTCTCAACCACCACAACCCACCAGGCACCCTCAACTCTCTTAGACGCCTTGGAAACACACATGAAGTCTCTAGAAGCATCAAAGAAAGGTGCCCCTGATGATGATCATTGTGTCTGAAAACACACAAACACACACACACACAAACACACGCAAACACACACACACACACACACACAAGCACACACACAAACACACACAAAAACACACACAAACACACACAAAAACACACACACATACAAAAACACACACACATAATAAGGGTCATCAAAGCACAAGTCAGTGGTCGACACAGCAATAAGCAGCATGACGACAGCCGTCAACAACAGCACCACTGACAACATCACTGAAGACTTCTTCGCTGATGATCTGGATGCTCTGGTGGGTGGGTGGGTGATCATCATCATGACCCACACCATGACCACCATCATCATCACCACCATCACATCGTCATCATCACCATCACATCATCATCACCACCATCACATCATCATCACCACCATCACATCATCATCACCACCATCACATCATCATCATCACCACCATCTCCAGGGAGACGCCATGAAGTCTAACAATCCATTTGCCGACTTCGGCGAATCGGTGGAAACACAAGGAGAGGAAGAAGGAGAAGAAGAACAAGATGGCGACCAGGATGACGTCAAGAAAAACCCTTTCTTGTTTGGAGACGTGCCAGCTGACGTCACGCAAGAACCGGAAAAGGAAGAAGTGTCTGCGAACCCGTGGGACGATGAGGGCAGTGTTGACCCAGGTCTTTTTGAAGATACTTTCTTATGACATCTCTTTTGTTTTTAATTGGAACTGAGCCAAATTGACTTTTACGCCATTAAAAATTAAATGCCGCTACATTTGCTACTACAACAACCACCACTGCAACTACGATGATTACAACGACCACCACTACAACTACCACTACTACAACTAGAACCATTCCAAAAAACCCCACTATCACAACAACCACCACTACAATAACCACCACCACTAAAACAACCTCTACCACAACCACTGCAACAACCAACACCACAACCACTGCAACAACCAACACCACAACTGCAACAACAACTACAACAACTACAACTACAACAACAACAGTGTTTCCTGCACAGGAAGAGATCTCTTATGACATCACTTTTGATCCGAGTAAGTCTCTTTCTACATTGGTGTTGCTTTTATAATTTTTTTTATTGTTGTTGTTGATGATGATTGTGATTTATTTGTTTTTTTAGTTTTAGTTGTTTTTTATTATTTGTATTTGTGGTTGTTGCAGTTTTTGTTCTTGTATTTGTAGTTGTGGTTGTTGCAGTTTTTGTTATTGTATTTGTAGTTGTGGTTGTTGCAGTTTTTGTTCTTGTATTTGTGGTTGTTGTAGATTAGCGAGATTGTTTAATTGAAACCACTTTGTGCTTAACGTGCTATGTTTTCATTGTTTTTCATTATTGTTAAATTTATTAATTTATTATTATTATTTAATTTATTAATTTATTATTAATATTTAATTTATTAATTTTTATTATTATTTTTTTATTATTTATTATTATTATTTAATTTATTAACTTATTATTATTATTTAACTCATTAATTTATTATTACTATTACCACCACTCCAGCCGAGGACGTCACGGCCCCTTACGAGATCACCACGCAAGCTCTCGAGTAGGCATTCTCTTCATCATTTACCTGTTCAGAGTTCCTTTGAGGCCTCGTGATCATCATTGTTGTCATTGTTGTTGTTTTTGATGTTGTTGTTGTTCAACATTGCAGTGTTGAGTTGTGCATTTGTTGTTGTTGTTGCTGCTCAATTTTTGTCTTAAAGTCGTTCAGTGTCTTGTTGAGTGGTTTTGTTGTTGTAACGTCGCTGTTGAAACATTTCTCAATTGTCTTAGTAGTTTTGCTGTTGCATACGCCAACAATGTAGTAACTAGTCAGCTATTCAGCATGTTTCAGAACAATCAATCTCACAAAATACTCTAATTGATGAACGCAATGTTATCGATGTCGTCTATTTATGCGATCTTAATCACTCATGCACTTTTCACTCACTCATCCACTCACTTACTCACTCCTTCACTCACTCACTCACTCCTTCCCTCACTCACTTACTCTCTCTCTCACTCACTCACTCACTCACTCACTCACTCACTCACTCACTCACTCACTCACTCACTTACTCACTCACTCACTCACTCACTCACTCACTCACTCACTCACTCACTCACTCACTCACTCACTCACTCACTCACTCACTCACTCACTCACTCACTTACTCACTCACTCACTCACTCACTCACTCACTCACTCACTCACTCACTCACTCACTCACTCACTCACTCACTCACTCACTCACTCAGGGATGACGTAGGCAAGACTGTCGCAACTGGAACCAAGGTGAGAGAGTTGAGGGTATATAAAATTACAATGTAAATCATATTATAATATGTATATTATACGTATTATTTTGGGATACATTTCAAATCTACAAAATTTTTGATGTCAAGTAGTAAAAGTGTTAAGACTAACAATTCATCGAAAAGGCTCTTGTTCATAAACTTATTTCAATCTATTCATATTTCCATTCACCCACCCATCCACACATCCATCCACCCATCCATCAATCCATCCACTCATCCATCCAGCCATTCATCTTTCCATCCATCCATTCAGGAAGTGGACTTCAATCCTTTTGCTGACCTCTGAAACCTACCAATGACCTTTGATTGACCTTTGATTGACCCCGAAATGACCCTTGTTGACCTCTTAGATCGTCTTAGACTGAGCATTTGACCTCGTGTGGTCGTCTCACTAATCCATCGTATTTGTTACGCCTCTCTTCTCAATTATTCGCACCATGTCCTTTTTCTCTTACGTTTTAACATCATCATCATCCTCATCGGCATCATCATCATCATCATCATCATCGGCATCATAATCATCATCATCATCGACATCATCATCATCATCATCATCATCATCATCATCATTATGCGTGAACTTGTAACTGAATGTGCAACGTCTCGGCTTGACCAAGAGTTAATGGTGCTAGGCTCTAGTGCAACCAATGCCCTAGTAACCCATAGGCGCAAATTGGAAAAGTTGCATTCGTATTAGCCTAGAAGCCCGTTCGGGTTATACGCCTCTATAATAATTATTGTTATCATCATCATCATCAGCTTAATCATCTTCAATGTATAGAACACTGCAAGAAGAGTTCATTATTATTTTTTTATGAGACCCTAAAGTCTCGTCTGGCTGGAGTGAGAGTATAATAATAGATCATTTTAGCGAACAGCTAAAGCTTCTGTCGTAGAATGTAGCGTTGGCCTAAATCGTTTGTCAATCCATCAGTCAATTCGCCTGCCTAGCCATCTTCCACCAACCTAAATGTAGCTTCCCTCCACTTAGCCATTCTTTTTTCCCCATCTAGCCATCCTCTATCCACTTATCCCCCTCCCTCCATCCACTTAGTCATTATCCACCCACCTACCTCCCCCTCTACCCACTTACCCATTTCTCACCCCCCTCCTAGGTGCAACCTGCCCGCTTTGAACTTTCATGGTTATTCCATGGGAGCTTTCCAGAATCTTCCGTTTCACCTGTCAATCAATTTGTCATGCGTATGTATATTGTAGATGTAAGGTATTTATTTAAGCAAGTAATTTGTGGGAATGTTTTCTATGAATATTTAGTAGTTAACGACACGCCCATACCACCTGATCACCTTGTCACTCCGGGATAACGCCACGCCTTCCATGACGTCATATATATGTATAATTTATTCATATTCATAATATATTCATATATAAATTATATATTCAAAAATTATTTTTTTTTCTCCAAATTTTATAAGTATTTAAATCCTCTTCTTATCCCCGTACTGTTAAGTCATTCGGAATTCGTGTAATGCCTGTTTCAGGCGTTTGAGTTCACAAGGTATTCGAAAGCTTTAATCAACGCAACGATGATATGTTACACCCAGTTTTTACGCAGTGATCATTGCAGTTAATAAATAAGTCAATGTGTGAATTCCTTAAATAAAACTACTGCATTGGGGAGCGGGGATGGCTTAGTTGGTAGACGTCGGACTTGCAACTTAAAGGTTGCCAGTTCGAATCCTTGGAAGCAACCGTGAACTATCATATACCTAGTGCAGTGTTTCCCAACCTTTTTCAGTGTTGGCCTCCCTAAAAAAGTCCTAATGGTAACTTGGCCTCCCCAAATCCCGTCGTCAATAATTGAGAAAAAAAATCTATTTGTTATAACAATTTTTATTCAGAAAGATTTAATTAAAATTAGCATTTTTCATAATAATAAGGTTTATGTAAGGTTTTTTAATTTATAAAATGTTATTGAAGCTTAATGAGATGATTGTTGCTGTTTTCCATCACAGAGAAGATGAAATCGAGGTTCTGTATTAGAAAGAGATACCCTCATATCATTCGAGGCATCCAATCTATTTCTATCTTTAGTCTTGATAGATACTAATGTAGAAAACCCTTTTTCACATAAGTAGCTTTCGTCATAGCAACGTTTTTTAGACATTATTGAAAACTGAAAATGATATAAAAACACATATTTTAAAAAGAACTGAAATAATTAAAAAATCACAAATATAAATGACCAGTTATGTTAAAAACAGCAGACCAAATTTTTTAGTTAATTTATTCAATTAATTGTCTTATTTTATTAATTTTATTGAAAAATAAACTCATGCAGGGTATCTCAAAAAACGCGACCGAAAGAAAATGAGGGATTTATGAAAACAGAAATGTGCAAATCATTATTCAAATAAATACAATATGGAAAGCCGTTACGCAAAAACAATTTTCATATAGTATTCAAAAATCGTTTTTAGCATGATTAAAATTTTGTGATTTAACAAAACTTTATATAATTATATAAATTTATAAAATACATGTAAATAGAACACCTTAGTTGGCCTCCCCTAAAAGATCATTTGGCCTCCCTAAGGGAGGCCGGCCCCACCGGTTGGGAAACCCTGACCTAGTGTATATGATGCGGTGTTTGCGACGTATGCATTGAAAGATGTTTACGTCGTGTGGAGTGGCGCCTTGGCGCATAAGAACCATGGTTCTCAGAACCATTGTCACATGGCATGCGTCTGTCAGGCTGTGAATAATATAAACCAAAAAAAAAAAGATCTGTAACAGACATTTTAAATTTTGAGACAAGTTGGGAACCACTGCTCTAGCTCTACTTATCCGTAAATGGATGGACGAAGATCCATCTATTCACGAATACCCAACCATCCATCCACCTATTTATCTAAACATACCCAACCACCTATCCATCTAAACTAAAACAAACACACAGTAGTAAAAGTTCGCATAGGTTGTTGGCCAGAAAGAGTGTGAGTTGTCTCAACAAAACAAAACGACTCCTCGGTAAGCAAGTTTAGTATTTAAATTATACGATGAATTGATTTATTCAGAATCAACAGCGGACTTTACGAAGATCCCTAAGCAGCACTCGGATGACGGAAAAGGTCTAATGTTGAATAAAAATCTAGAAGACTGCATTGCCACGTGTCTAAGGGTTGGCTGTGAACGCGGTAGGTTTATCGACTGGGACAAAAATCAAAATGAGTGGAAACGTCTTGTTCATAAATGGAAAGCATCAGGTAAGTCCCATGCGACTGCCGATCAGAAAATATTGCCCTTATTAATGATTTGCAGTGCCTCCTTGAATATTGTTTAGATTCGAAACAAATAGTTATAAGTGAAGTTTTTAGAGTTTTTGAATGCATTTTTTTGGATCTATTAATAACAAAATAGTTGTTTCAAAAATGAAACATACTGATAAAATAATCTATTATGGTTTAGCCTAATAGGTTAACTGCGTTAGAAAAGTCTCGCTTTGGAAAATGATTTCATTGTGGGAAACACGAAATAAACGATCAGAGCTCTCAAGTTAAATTTAACGAAACAAATGTAAACTACTCTGAAAAAGTGAATTTATTCGATGGAACACTTGACAGATTGAAAAGTCCAAAACGTAGTAGGAAAGAATTCTAAAATTCGACGGAACGATTTCAAATTCGAACCTAAAAGTTCACTCTGTTGTGGAACGTTGACGATTCATGTAAGTGTGAAATAAAAGCTATTTCGAGTGAATGATCAAGTATTTTTCCACAGTAATTTCAGAGTTTTAAGATTGATACACATTCTCGCTCCAAACAAGTCCTTAGGTTGAATTCAAGAATTTAAAATGCAAGTAGGGAAGAAAGAAATTAAGGAAGTGAAAGCCATTTCAACGTTCCAACATCTGCTTGTTTTTCAGGCGAAATAGACTTGTACAGATGGTCGATTTCTAACCACAAACACGAATTCCTGGGGAGGATCAATGCATGAAATGAGATAACGAAGAATTAAAGTAAAATTCAAACTGCAAATGCATTTTCAAACCAAATTAATTGATTGTTGAAATGTAAATGCCAGCTAGCATAAATATACTAACAATCCAGACAGAGAATCATGACTTTATCATTGTTGTTCGCCAATTTATTTCAACGTAAGTGCAATGGAGTGGTTGTTCATTTGTGTCTTTCTGCTGAGTCTAGAGCCGTCTTTCCCAGAGTCTCATATTCTTGGTGAGCTATTGCAGGAATTTTTTAGATTAAGTTGTCTCGATCATGATTTTAAGATTTCTTAATAAATTCCTAAAATTGCATAAAATTGGTTTAATCGATTTTAAATATAATTTATATTAAATGCAATTTAAACTTTAAATTTCACTACTATAAATCGGATAAAAATTTCCAGTAAATGTATAAATAAACTAAAATTTCAAGAGAGGGCGAAACAGGAAAAGATCGAGGCAATGAGAGGAGAAACGCTGACACTGAGGTGTCCTCGTGCGACCCCTAGAAAACCTCTCGTCGTATGGAACGACTTGATCTTCAACGAAGCTGCCGCTCACAACGTCCTTTTCAATTCTTCAGTCAGCGACAAAGTCCTCCCGAAGTTCGCTGAAAAAGGAATCTCGTTTTCTCACTCAGGCTATTTACTGACCATCAGGAACGCCAGTATTGAAGGCCTAATTTGGTGCGATGTGACAGAAGGCGCCGCACCCGTTAAAAAAAAGATTGAATTCTTACCGGGTCATTCGTTTGAAGTGGAGGAAGGCAGCTCAGTCCTAAGACAAGTTTATAAAATTGTCCTTTACGAAGGTCAGTCGTTTGAGTGCCTGTATTCAGATTATGTGGTTTTTTAAATTTTTTATTTCTTTATTTTTTTTAAAAACATGGTCTGCATCTGTCAAGACGTAAACAATAAAAACTATAACATAATTGTAAAAAGAAAAAATAAAAACTAATGAACGCATGTGCCTGACTTTGGCTGCTACTTTTCAAGACCTAATAATACTTTATATTTACAAATTTAATTTTAACATTTTTCTTACAACTTTGTAAACTATTTTTTTACATTTTGAATCAAACTGAAAACAGAAAATAACACCACCAAAACCGTTCCGTAGGGCCGCCTACGTGCAGTGGCAAGACGAACTACAGGAAAGGAGAACCCCTGGCAATCAAATGCGTCGTCTCGGAAAGCCATGACGCCGTGATCCATCCCCCCCTGGCAGGCCATATTGACGATGCCCTCGACTATTCCATCTTCACCAGCAATGTCACCGCGACTCGAGAGATGAATGGCAAAACTTTTGAATGCAGAAGTGGTAATTCGACGAGGTTTTTTTGCAGTTGGAGCCTCACAGTTTACGAGTGAAAAATAAGCTGTAAAAGTTTCAATTGCTGCTCGTTTTTGTTAATTATAATCAGTGCATTGCATGGGCGGCAATCCAGGAGGTGTTCTGGGGACCGAATTCCCCACTTTTTCCAATAAAAACATTTAAAAACTCTTGTTTTGATGCATCTATAATCGCCAACTATGGCATAAAACAGAATTTTTACATAATAATACAGCGTGAGTATGTGTAGTTATAGTTATAGCTGCCTGATACAAAACTATTCTTTGCTTACTCAAATATTCGTATCACAACAGGAGATACACATTTTTTTAAGTGGGGGAAAAGGGGGATGTTTGGATCCCAGAACTCCTCCCCCCAAAATCGTTCACGCTGGGTAGGAACCCTCCAAGATTTGCCGCAGATCGCCGCCCCTGGTGCATTGATCCTATTTAAAGACAATAACATTTGAGAAAAAAAAGTTTTCAAAGTTTTGAGAAAAACAGAAAACTGATAGCATTTATAGCAGTAGTTGATTAAATAACCATCATAAAAAAATGTAATTCATTTTTAAACAAACATTGAGCTAGTTTGAGATTATTAAATTTTTGCTTCATGACCAGATTTTTTTGGGGATGATAATTTATAAATGAAAAAGAACAATCTTCATGTTGAACTCAAAGATACGTAGTCGAATTCTATTTTTCAAGTCTTAACATACATTAAAAAACATGAGCTGCAAGCTAAAAGCTTTATCGACTCACATTCGTCTAGCCAAATAATTATTTTTTATATTTAAAATTTAAAAATCTAAATTCAGCTGAGAATGATGCCCCAACACCATGTATAAGACGCACTTTTGCAAGCTAGTGCGCCTTATATATAGAGTTTTGTGTCATATTTTGTGTTAAAACTTTACTAAATAAAACCTATAAATTTACGTTGACCGACAACAAAACAAATATTAATGAAAGAGTTACCCGCTACAAAATCTCTTTATCGGAGGTTCCCTTTTTTCTTTCGCCTTTGGGTTACTTCGAGTGTTGAGATCGTTTTTACTTTTTGAGAGTTTTAGGATTCAAAATGGTCATTATTGAGAGAAACAAATGCAGTTAGCTTTTTCAACGCTTCACTTCTGTGCAATACCACTTAAAGTAGGGGGAGAGAGTTCATAATGGAAGTGAACAATGCTGCAAAGGATGATGACAAAATTGAAATAATAGACATTAAGCAAGAAGTCACTAGTGACGATGAAGAAAACATCATCAACAATTGCGAAGACTACAATATAGACACGTCAAAGTGTCTCAATGATGAGGAAGAAAATGCAGACGATCACAAACTAGAGCAAGAGGGGGGTGGAGAAGAGGGAAAAGTGCTTCTAAAAAATGAGAAAGACAACGTCTTGGTGCTGTGGAGCATCCATGATACCTTTGCGAGGAACGTTCCAGATGGACTGATCCTCAAGTACCTCGACAGAAACCTCTCACACGGCATCTTCACCATCAAGGTACAATAATTTTAGTATTTTCATTATAATAACCTTCTCAAGTCAACCCTTCCATTATATCCCTATTTTGATTCTATTTTAGTTTCATATTTTAATTTATATTTTTATATTTATGCAACCACTGCATTTTTAACTTTGTCTATTTAATGTCTGCATATGTTTGAAAGATCCAATTCTTTTCCCTTCAAAGGAGTTTCCCAAAGGCACAGTCTTTGGACCCTACGTTGGGGAGGTTGTGAAAGGAAAACATGATAGTGATGATGATGGATTTTCTTGGAATGTATGTTTAATTTTTCGAAAGATTTCATCATCGTCTCAACTCAAGAGTTGATGTTTATTGCTTTAAAATTAGAAGATAACCCATGCTCTTGAATTTGATGAAAAGAGCTATATAAATTTATTTGATTGATTGATTCATGTTCACTATCAATCATTTTATTTCAATTTCATTTTTTTTTCTTAGATTTTCTCAACAAACGACTCTCCGATGCACCACATTGACAGCAAGAATGCTGACAACTCCAACTGGATGAGGTACATTAAGAGGCTTGACGCTATGGGAAAAGATGCCAATTCTACCACTGCCATCTCCAATGAGGATGATAATGATGATAGTTATTTTGCACCCACTACTACTACTACTACTACTACTACTACTACTACTACTACTACTACTACTACTACTACTACTAATTCTACTAATAATAACAATACAAGTACTAATACTACTACTACTGATGATGATACTTCAACTTCTTCCATGACTACTGAAACAACACTTTCCACTAACAAAAACACTGTTCCCAACCTCGAGGCATTCCAGCAGGATTTTCAGGTACTCTTACTCCCATTCATGCTAATACTAACACTACTACTACTACTACTACTACTACTACTACTACTACTACTACTACTACTACTACTACTACTACTACTAATACTACTACTACTACTACTACTACTACTACTACTACTACTACTACTACTACTACTACTACTACTGCTACTACTACTTCTACTACTACTAATACTACTACTACTACTACTACTACTACTACTACTACTACTACTACTACTACTTTTACTGATAATAATAATAACAATAATAATTATACGACCAATACTAATATCATCACCACCAGGTATATTACTTGGCAAAAATGGCTATTCCAGCGTGCACAGAGCTCATAGTGACAGCAGGGGCATGCTACAACAGAGACCTATCATCTGCCACTAAAATAGGTCAGTCGTTCTCATTGGACCGCTTAATAAGGTCACTAGTGAGTAGAGTTTGGCCGGATGCGTGAGTATCACTATTCAAGGGAAAAAGAGTTATTTTGATAGCCGATTGAAATTGCAAATAATTCACAGAGTATAAAATATATTCAACGATTATTTTACGTCAAATTAACCTCAGACTTAAAATGTAAAAAAATATAATTTTATATTAAAAATCAAGTTTGGTTTTTTAATACAATGCGAATACTTGGTAGGTTTTTAACATTGAGTGACTTTTATGCATTGAAGTCTTAAGCAGTCTTTGATGATGTTTGAATTCGTTTCAGATCTGAAGTGTGTGGTGACGGGTGGGGAGAGTGATGCGAGGAGAGGGGAAAATGGTTGCTATGGAGACGAGGCAGACACACCAACAAGGAGCAAGAGTGGAAGGTTAAAAAGTGGAGTCGTCAAAAGCAAGTTGAAGAAAAAGTCCTCGCAAGAGGATGAGGCGTCAGGGCCGGATGTGAGTGGAGAGCTCAACAAGAGGTTCAAGTGCTCATTCTGCTCCTACCAGACCGACGTGAAGGCTTCCCTGGTCTGCCACACTCGCACACACACAGGAGAAAAGCCCTTCAAGTGCAGCATCTGCCACGCCACCTTCAGCCACAACAGCCACATGCAGCGACACAAACGCACGCACACGGGAGACAAACCGCATAAGTGCGACCTCTGCCACGCTGACTTCTCACGCAGGGGTGCATTAAAGGAACACAGGGAAGTCCACTTCGCCGATAAGGTTCTCAAATGCTCCTACTGCCCCCTCACCTTCACCAGGGTCGCAACACTGCAGGAGCACGTGCTAACACACGCCAGCGACCAACCACACCGCTGCGAAGTGTGTTCGCTAGAGTTTAAACATCCTGAACTCCTAATCGAGCACGAGAGGTCGCATAAGGACGCCAAAGTGTACAGCTGCGACTTCTGCGACCTGACGTTCACACAGGCGTCCTCGTTGAAGCAACACAAGTGGGTCCACAGCGGAGAAAAGCCCTACAAGTGCCCGGTGTGTGAGCGCCACTTCTCGCTCACTTCAGCGCTACGTGAACACAAACGAACGCACGAGCCACACAAGGAACACAAGTGCGCCACATGTGGTTTGGTCTTCGCGAGGAGTGGCACACTGAAGCGCCACATACGCACGCACACGGGCGAAAAGCCTTATTGCTGCGAGGTTTGCTTGTCGACGTTCGCTCGTCGTAGCACACTGCTTCGTCACGCACGCACGCACACCGGGGAGCGACCGTATAAGTGCGAGCATTGTGGTGATGCCTTCACGCAGTGCTCCAACCTCAAGTACCATGTCAGAGTGAGGCATTTGAGGTACATGCTGTAGTTGAGGCTGTTGTGGTTGTTGTTGCTGTGGTGTTGTTGTGGCCATGGTTGCTATGGTTGCTATGGTTGTTGGGGTTGTTGTATAGTGTAGCTGGTGGTGGTTATTGTGGCTAATTTTGTGGTTAGTGCTGTATTTATAGTAAAGCTGTAATCGCTGGTGGTTCGATATTTATTTTTTGGCGGTTTATTTAAGTTTCTTGAGTACGTTTTATGGGGTTCTTTTGCTGGCTTGGTCTTTGACGCAAGCCCATGATTTGAGAAATTAATTGTACAAAAGTTTTCTTTCGTGAAACAGATCTGATGACTTAAGACACAAATCTATTTTGAATTATACATAGCAGAGATCGACGTTTTAATAAATATATGAAGCAGATTTGATTTGATAAAGACTATCATAAAGTTTAAGAAAATCTCAAAATGTGGCCCGCCCTATTAAGCATCTTCCTCACTTTCTTCTTCTTCCGTCTTACTTCCGACCAATGCTGAGGGTTTCAGTTCAATAAATATAATTTAATCTTTGAAAAACTATTTTAATTATAACATTTTTTTAAAATAGTTTATTCAATTTTCTTTTCAATTATCATTCAAAATTAGCAAAAACATCTAATGTTGTTTTAATGAATAGTAAGAATCATCCGAACCTTTTTTTTCCTTTGCTGTTTGAACGATTAATTAATTATTTTCATTCATTTATTTATTTAAAAAAGGTTTAAAATGGCTTCTAGACCTTAAAATCTATCAAAAATAATCCAGACCTCTTTCTTTTTCTCTGGCCTCTAATGGTGTTTTCAAAATAAATATTTATATTTATATATAGTTTCTTTTGTAATACTGTTATATTATATAGTAATATAATAATTGTTTTAATAAATAAAAACACTGAATCATTCTCACTGCCACAAACCTCTCTTGGCTGCTCTTGCCGCTAATTGTCGAGAGTTTGGTTGTTTGAAAATGTCAAATTGAAGATAATAAAATCAAAACTGCCTAAAGCGCTTTTTGGAAATATTGTTCCATAATTTTTGAAATTAACAACCGCGCTTTTAAACGTCTGCACCTCTTTTGGCCAGTAGTTTTCTTCCCTTCTCGCTCGCCAAATCATCTCCAGATTTTCCGCTTTTACCTTCATTATAAAAATATTTTTCAATATAATATTTGGAATATTAATATATAATTTCAATCTATAAACCATTAAGTTCTTCAACAACTACACCATTTTAGCCATCAAGCAATCACTACATCATTCCTTAAATTCATCACTCCATTCTCTCTTTTCCATATTTTTCAGAGCTTCTTTGGAGTATCAAAGGAAAAAAATTGCATACTCCATCACATGCTACAGCACCCACTCCACCCATCAATTGCATCACTATCTCACTAAAACACCGCACCTGACACACCCACAAATCTATACTGAGACTCTACGCATGCACTTCAGAGACGTCTTTTATTACTATTTAAAATGCGCTACACAAAGTTTAAAAGCGAATTGAGGCGAGGAACGAACAAATAGAGAAGACGAAGCAGGAAAGGAGAGTGATGATGATGATGATGAAGACGAAGAAGATGGTCAAGCCAGTGTTGAAGGAGATGTTGTCTGTTGGGGTTTGATGTGGGAGTGGAAGTTGGTATATGGTGGTGGTGGAAAAAAGGTTATTTAATAGGCAGAGGGCTTTTGAATTTGAGGAAAGAACGCTATTGAAATTTATTTGATTGATTAATTCGTGGTGTATGAGTAGTTTAGTTTGGCTTAGTGATGAAGGTTAGGAAAAGAAAAATAGTGAATAGATGAAATAGGATGGATAATGCATTTAGGGTTGATGTGAGGGAGGGAAAGGATCGCTGGTGTATTCTTTAAAATCAAACTTTTCATGAAGAAGAATGGTTGGCTGCCTGGAATTTTTATGGTCAATTGAATGTACGTTTGACTTGTATGGTTGACATATAATTGAACTAACTGATAAAATAATAAAATAGCTTTTTGCACCATTCAATTTACAAAAGGGCAAGAATAAGGTTGACGTGCTTAAAGACCATTGAAACAGCGCAATACTCACTCAGTATGGCCTGTCCACTGGAACTGGCTGTATGGGAAAGTTAAATAAAAATATTTATTATTTATATTGTGGTGATAAAAATCGTTATTTAAGTGGCGCCCAACAAGGAATGTGTTTCTAGACCACTGATTTCAAGACTGAGAGTTTTTTTAACGAAAATCTGGGCTACCTGGATGTGTAAGAATTGAACTTACAACCTTTGGTTTAAAAAAACGATTTTTAAAACTTTTCAGTGTACAATGATGAATTCAACACATGCATCACAATGCATCGGTGAATTTGAGGGTTCCAAATGCATTAATGCATCCTAATTAGAAGCGCTGAATGGGGATTAATTTTATCAAAAGGAAAAAGCAATAAAAATGGGTACCGTTGAAGAAGCTGTAGAAGTAGAAAGCTGTAATAAAAAAACAAAAAGTTAACACTGGAGCAGTCGTGATTCATTTAATCACTCTTGGAAACTCACAAATACAAATCAGGAAGTTTTAATTAGAAGCTCATGAGATTAAGCAGTAACTGATCAGTAATGTAACAGTAATTGATCAGTAATGTAACATTAATTAATTAATAATGCAACATTAATTGAGCAGTTATGCAACAGTGATTGAGTAGCAATCAATTAACAATATTGATGTAAACAAATATACGGCTTCTCCACCTCTACAGTTGAGATCAGTCAGGAAACTGTAAGAAGCTGATGAAATACGTTTCATAAACATAAGTTCTTTACACAAAAATTACCATCATCACCATCATCATCATCGACACCATCATCATCGTCACCTTCATCATAATCGACAACATCATCATCACCACTAACCTTCCAAGTGATAGATCAATTCGTCACCTAGTTCCTTATCAACGTAGACACATTGAACTTCGACTTTTAGAGAGTAGTAGTGGTAGTAGTAGTAGTAGTAGTAGTAGTAGTAGTAGTAGTAGTAGTAGTAGTAGTAGTAGTAGTAGTAGTAGTAGTAGTAGTAGTAGTAGTAGTAGTAGTAGTAGTAGTAATAGTAGTAGTAGTAGTAGAAGTAGTAGTAGTAGTAGTAGTAGTAGTAGTAGTAGTAGTAGTAGTAGTAGTAGTAGTAGTAGTAGTAGTAGTTGTAGTAGTAGTAGTAGACAATTTACTGTACACTTACGTCCTAAATGATCGTCAAATACTTTAGCGATTTGAGGTTTGAACACATTCACCCTGTGATGATGATTATGATGTCAACTTGGAAAGTTACTATTAATGATGCTTGTGCACAGATTTGTACACTAACCCTATTTGTTTCTCATCCTTGAACATCTCCCTGAAGTTTAAATTCACTTTTAAAATCTTTATTTTTATTTTCTTAATTTACAGTGGATAATTATTATCAGGTTGATAGAGGCCGCCTCACTTTCTGTTTTTGGTGTGGGTAGCCGACAAAGCAAGGTAGTTTCCTTCTATTAATGGATTCATCATCATCAGGATCACCACCATAATTATCACATCATCATCCTCATCATCATTATCATGACCATCACCACCACTATCATCACCCATACATTTATCCTCCTCATCATTATTACCATCATCATTATCACGGAATCATTCTACTAAATCGTAATATAACATTGCTTTAGAGGTTGTCATGCTACCTTTGGTTTGTAGGTGAGGGACGTCTGAGTATACACATAAAGATGGGAATTTTATATCTGAATGGGTGGCGCATGGGTGTTGCATGAATGTGGTGCATGGATGTGATGCATGAGTGGTGCATGGTGTAGTGCATGAATGTGGTGCATGGTGTAGTGCATGAATGTGGTGCATGGTGTAGTGCATGGGTGGTGCATGAATGTGGTGCATGAATGTGGTGCATGAATGTGGTGCATGAATGTGGTGCATGAATGTGGTGCATGAATGTGGTGCATGAATGTGGTGCATGAATGTGGTGCATAAGTGGTGCATGAATGTAGTGCATTAATGTGGTGCATGAATGTAGTGCATGGTGTGGTGCATGGGTGGTGCATGGTGTAGTGCATGGGTGGTACATGGACAGTGCATAGTGTGGTGCATGGGTGGTGCATGATGTGGTGCATGGGTGTGATGCATGGTGTAGTGCATGGGTGGTGCATGGGTGGTGCATGGGTGGTGCATGAATGTGGTGCATGAGTAGTGCATGGGTGGTGCATAGTGTGGTGCATGGGTGGTGCATGGTGTAGTGCATGGGTGGTGCATGAACGTGGTGCATGAATGTGGTGCATGGGTGGTGCATGGTGTAGTGCATGAATGTGGTGCATGAGTGGTGCATGGTGTAGTGCATGGGTGGTGCATGAATGTGGTGCATGGGTGGTGCATGAATGTGGTGCATGGTGTAGTGCATGAATGTGGTGCATGGGTGGTGCATGAATGTGGTGCATGGGTGGTGCATGGTGTAGTGCATGGTGTAGACATGGGTGGTGCATGAATGTGGTGCATGGGTGGTGCATGGTGTGGTGCATTGGTGGTGCATGGGATGAATGGTGTGTCCATATGCACCACCATGCACCCCCATCAACCCCTGAACCCCATTTGATGGCATAAGAAAGTCATTAGCATCAACTTACTTCCCTTGCGACCTTTCCCGTGAATTACAAACTCTATCATCCTCGGAGCCCACTTTGGTGGTTGTGTTAGTGATGGTCGTCATGGTGGTGGTGATAGTGATGGTGGTTGTGGCAGTTAGTTAGACAACGCTCACATCGTAGATAATGGAAAAATAAAATTAAAGAGGGTGTTATGAGAAACAGAATAAACTCACCATCTATCCTATCATTTATCCACCATCCCATCAATTTCATTCAATATCCATCATTTAATCTCATCCATCCATCCATCCATCCACCTTAAGAGTAATATTTTCCGAGATTTCTGACCATCCAGGCCTCTCCGTCAGCTCCTTCGCTTCGACTCCGTCCAAGGCCAAACTTTGGATTTTCGAAAAAGGCAATACGCTTATATAACAGCCTGTGTGGAGGTGAGGGAATCATGATGATGATGATGGTGGCGGTGATGATGGTGATGAGAATGGTGGTGGTGATAAGAATAATGATGATGATAATGATGATGTTGGTGGTGATGAACATGATGATCATGATGATGATAAGGAAGGTGCAAAGAAGAATATGGAGAATATTGTTATGAAAATATAAGATATTGAAGGACACCGACAGGATGAAAGATGGAGGATGGAGAGAAGAAGAAGGAAGAGGAAGAGGAAAGTGTGGAAGAATGAGTGGGAGAGTCGTCTCATGGGAAACTGTGGTGCTCAAGGAATATTATTATTATTATTATGATATTGATAGATTGGTTGGCAAGGAGATGTGACGTAAGGAGCAACATAGACATGAATTTAGACATAACTGACTTTATTTATAGTTGTTGAATTTTCAATTTAGGAAATTGTCAACGGGTAAGAAAAATATCTAATAATTTTTATAAAATTCACACTAACAAATCACCTCCCAACTATCTTACATTTTCCACAACAATTTTTCAACTACCTCTTCCTGACTTCTCATTCAAAAATATTTCGACCACGCCAAAACCACCTTTCCACCCCTTCCCCACGATAAACCTTCACTTTTCCTCCCTATTCCTCTCCATAACAACCTCTCCTTTTCGTCTTCCACCCCTCTCCACAAACCTTTTTTTGCCCTTTTTTCCCTTCCTCCACATTCACCCACCAAAGAGCCTCAACGCCCGACAAAGACAACCTGCCCACTTGTGCCGAGAAGCAAGAAACTCTCGATGTGCACAACGACTACAGGAGGATGGAGGGAGCGTCAGACATGAAGGAACTGGTCATTGGGTGGTGGGGAGGCTGTGGTGGTCATCGGGGGGAGGGGGGGGGGGGGAAGAGAAGATTTTAAATAAATAAATATTCAAATAATCAAATTAGAGAAAATTTTAAATAAATAAATAATCGAATAATCAAGTTAGAGAAGATTTTGAATAAAAGGGTGTGGTAATGAGAAGAGGTCAAGAACGGTGGCGGGAAAGGGATGATGAGGGTGAGAGTGAAGAAGCAACCGTTAAAGGATGATGGTTAGGAGAATAGTTGAGGCAATCATGAAAAGAGTAAAAACAGAAGGGTAAAACGATGGCAGTATGAAGAAGAATCTATAGGGAGAGGGTTCGAGTGAGAGTATTTAGAAACTATTGATCAAAAATCTTTGAACTCATCAGACAACCGCCAAAAACAACTCCCACAAACATCATCTACCATAACAAACCCAAAACAAAACAAATAAATAATCCCAATCCCAACCATAAAAGCAACCACCCCCCTCACGAAGGGGTTTTTTAGGAAATTGGAGTAAACGAGCTGTGGGGTGAGGGCAGGAGGACGGCAGAGAGGGTATTTTATGTTATCTAAATATACACTGTGGGCCAAAAAAAATGTACCCTTGTTTATTTGTTTATAACTTTGTCAATTTTAGATCTATTTGTAATTTTTAAAAACTATTTAACTCAGAAATGAATGGAAAACAAGATGTTATAAAATTTATTTGATGGGTTGATGGCTAGTTGTATTTGAATTTATATAGAAGTCAAATAATAAAAGGTACTAAAATCGCTATTTTTTATTCAAATCGCTCATAGTGGCAATAGAAAAATATTTTTATTTAGTATAAAAGTATTTTTACAATTTTTGGTTATACAAATATTAATAGTTGATACAAAAATAATTTGCACTACAGCAAACAATACTAAATAGTATCGCTTGTACTGTTTTGGCCGATACCGGTTCTTTGATTCCAACCCTGGGGAGGACCCCCCCAAGATTTTCCGCAGATCGCCGCCACTGATTTGTATTATTTTAAAGTTTTTAAATATTCATTTTTATTCTTACTAAAACTTTCACAGTTTTCTTTTTCGTCATTATTGAAATTGTGAAAATATTCATTTTATAATTTCTACAATATTAAGAATAATTATTAAAATATATAAAAATAAATTCATAATCCCAGATCCGCTTAAAAATGCGATCTTCGTCGATTGCACGTACGGACCTGCGTAAGTTTATTTTTCTTTATCCTTTTCTTATTTTTAAATTAGCTTTTTTTGTTTTTAATGATAAATACAATTTAATACTCTGTACCATTCCAGCCCTTACTTTCTCCATGAACAACAATTCCACCATACCACCATGGGTGGTAATCCTGGGTGGGGTCAAGGGGGAGGGGTCCTGGGGTCCAGACCCCCCCCCCCCCTTTTGGTAGTGAAGAGTCTCCAGAACCCCACCAGGATTGCAACCCATTCTGGCTGGACCCCCCTCCCAAGATTTGCAGCAGATCGCACACCACAATACGACCACTACACCACAACATAACCACCACACAACCACAGCACACAACCACCACCATACCACAACACCACACAACAACCACACCACTACAACCACACCACTACAACAACCACTATACCCCGAGTTTCTTTCCTTGATGCTATATCAAATAAAAATCATCAAACATAATCTAGCAACCCCAGGGTTGCTACATAATCATCATCATGAAAACACCACAGCGGCAATTTCAACGAACTTCCCTCATACGAGAAGGGAGAGGCCTGCTCCAAATGCCCTCTCGACTTCCCCAAGTGCCAGGAATCTCTGTGTGCCTCAGGTTGTCAGCTGTGAGATTTATTTCAATTGCTTAATTTTAATTCATTAAAGTGTGATGCTGATTATTAGTAATTTTTCTAAACGAATTAACTTTTAAATGCAAAAAATTCAAAATGTCTAGAGAAGAAAGCGTCGGAATTGAGTCTCTCTGTAGCAGGAGCACACTTTCACCAAAGAACAGCATCCCATCATCAGCATCCTTGTTTCTGATGACTGTAGCATTGGCCATGTTGTTGATTAGTCTTCTTAGATATTGAAAAGTTTTTATAATTTTAGAATGAGGTTTCAATGAAAATCGTGTGGTGTTGGTAGTTTGACATTGTTAATAATTTTGGAGAAAATCTGGTTAGTGTTTTTTTATGGTGGTGTTTTGTAGATTAAATGGATTTTTTTGAAATAAGCTTATCGAACTTAGAATGCATAATACATAGTTGATCGAAATCTTTTTGAGAAAACCATTTTTTAATTCAAACTTTTGAATGCTTATACTCGTTATGGTCTCTTTGGTTGACCATTTTTCTTTTTTAATTAAGTAATTAATTAATTTTTTTCTTTACAAAAACTTGTATTTAATTTAATAAATGTTCTGTTGAGATAGTGAAATTGTCAAATATTAATGATTGAGAGAACATTCCTTTTTTAAGTGTTTTACTTTTAAATTTTATAAAAATGAATTCTCAAAAAACACGAGTAAGTCTTTTTTCAATATAACTTATTTAAATTGAAAAAATGTAATTGTTAAAAGAATTAACTTTTTCACTAAAATGTAAAAAATATTATTATTTTATTGATAAATCCCGTGAATGTTGAACAAAATTTCAGAAAAATAGTTCTAAACTAAATTCTGCTCGTGTCCAAAAACGTATAAAGTGGTGGAAAGAAAACAAAAGTAAACAAGAAATAGCTTCAGAAAGTGAGCCCAAAAATGAAATAGAGGAAAATCCCATTGAACTAAAACAAAAAGAATCCGCTAAAAAATCAGAAATAGTAAAAGTAGAAGAAGATTTAAGTAGTGATGAAAACGTTAACAGTGAAGAAACAGAAGAAAAACTAATTCATGAGACTGATAATGACAAGAATGATTCAAGTTCTGACTCTATGGTTCACAAAAAATCTAAAACTAGTCTATCCAAAATAGGCATCACAACCGCTGCTACTACTACTACTCCTACCACTAATTCTACTACTACTAATACTAACACCACTACAACATTCTTCAACAACAATACTACTACTACAACAACAGATTCAAACAACAACAACAACAACATCACTAGCAAGAAAGAAAAGAAAAAGAAACAAAAGTTATCTAAACAACAGTATGTGTTGTTTGTTGGCAAGCTGCCAAAAGAGGCAACTAAAGATGATGTAATGAAGCATTTTGAAAAGTGTGGTGAGTTGTTTTACTGTATTAACAGATGACGGCTATTGGAGTAATAGTAGTAGTGGTAGTTGTGGTAGTAGTAGTAGTAGTAGTGGTAGTAGTAGTAGTAGTAGTAGTCGTAGTAGTAGTATTAGTAGTAGGGGAAGTAATAGTAGTAGTAGTAGTAGTAGTGGTAGTAGTAGTACTAGTTGTAGTAGTAGTAGTAGTAGTAGTAGTAGTGGTGGTAGTAGTAGTAGTAGTAGTAGTAGTAGTAGTAGTAGTGGTAGTATAGGTAGGTACTAGTTGCATTTATAATTTAAAAAATTATACTCATTCATTCGCCAGGGGGTGTGAAGGAGGTGAGGGTGCTGACGGACAAGGGGACAGGGCTTTCGAGGAGGTGTGCCTATGTTGAATTCCTCGACAAACATGGTCACATGGTTAGTAACTGTTGTTTTCGTTCGTTGTTGTTGTTGTTGTTCAGGTTTGTTTTGTTGTTTGTGTTGTTTAGTTGTTGAGGTTTATCTTTTGTTTTTGATGTTGCTACTACTGTTGTTGCTGATGTTCTGCCATCACCATCATAATCATAACCTTCATCATCATCATCATCACCACACAGGCGGGTTTGAAGTTGCACAACTCCAGTATGATGTCATCCAAAATCAACGTTGAGTTCACGTCGCGAGGTAGAAATACCTTCCATCGCATGGAGAGGTGTGTGTGCGTGTGTGTGTGTGTGTGTGTGTGTGTGTGTGTGTGTGTGTGTGTGTGTGTGTGTGTGTGTGTGTGTGTGTGTGTGTGTGTGTGTGTGTGTGTGTGTGTGTGTGTGTGTGTGTGTGTGTGTGTGTGTGTGTACAAATAACGTATATCTTTTCATATAATGGCATCCCTTAAGGTTAAAACAGAAAAACAAGACGGCGGCGTCAAGATTCAGAGGGGCTTGTGACTTCCGGAAGAAGAAGGAATCATGATGACGATGATGATGACGATGATGATGATGATGAGGATGAGGATGATGATGACGATGAGGATGATGAATGTGGTGGTGGTGATGATGATGATCATTATAATGATGATGCTATAAAGTTCTTTGAATCAATGATTTCACGACCCTCCTTGTCCTATTAAATAAAAATATTTCTCTACTTTTTAAATATTAGAGGTTCAAATCATACTTGGAACTTCTAAAAATACGTTTATTGAAATCCCGATACAGCATTCAGGCATTGTTTCTTCAGATTATCATTTATTCCGTTCTATCGATCATGGCTTGGAGGAGCAGCCTTTCATTTCTTATGGGGGTGCAAAAAGAAGATGGCTTTATAGGCAGTTTCTGTGGAGGTGTCGCTATTTCGAAATAGATATTAAATGGTGCAAAAATGACGAGAGGATGCGATAGATTCATCAGACCGTAAGTATCATCGTCGTTATCACCACCATGACGTCATTTCCACAACAACATCACTATCCTAATCCAAACTATAATGAACACACTACACTACTACCACATCAAACCACACCACCTTTCACCATCACACAATCTCTTACCACCTCGCTTGAACACTGCCACCACAACACAACAACACCAAACCACCTTTAAACGTAACAACAACAGCAAGGAAGGTTCGTTGATTCAAGTAATTTGTTTTTAATAGAATCCACTATTGAAAGTTTTAATATATAAAATAAACTTTTTCTTCATTATCATTGTTAATAATGATAAAGATTAAAAAAGATAATTTATTGAGCCTATAGTGATGAAGTTGAGCATAATAACTTCCATGTGTTTTCTCAAGTAGTCAATATGATGGTCAGGCGTCTGTCTACTCTCACAAAGAAAATAATAATAATAATAATTAATATTATTAATATAACTATTAAAAAATTAAATTATAGTTATAATATAATAATAATAATTGTTTGATAATAATTGATATTATCAGTAGTTTAGGGGTTTTCAAAGAATATTTAAATTAGTTTTCAAAGAATATTTAAATTAGTATGATAATTTTATGGATAATTAAAAGTATTTTATTAATATTTATTTCAATATTTATAATGAAAACATTTTTCGTACCTCAAACTCTTTACCCTCCCTTAACCCACTCTTTTTCACCTTACACCCACACTTCACACCTTCCAGGAAAATATTCTTCTTCAATGAATAGCACCTTTGAATGTGCGTGTGCGCGCGCGTGTGTGTGTGTGTGTTTTGTTTGTGTGTGTGTGTGTGTATGGGTGTGTGTGTGTGTGTATGTGTGTGTGTGTATGGGTGTTTGTGTGTGTGTCTGTGTGTTTGTGTTATGTTTTGTGTGTGTGGGTGTGTATGTGTGTGTGTGTGTGTGTGTGTGTGTGTGTGTGTGTATGTGTGGGTGTGTGTGTGTGTGGGTGCGTGTGTGTGTGTGTGTGTGTGTCTGTGTGTGTGTGTGTGTGTGTGTGTGTGTGTGTGTGTGTGTGTGTGTGTGTGTGTGTGTGTGTGTGTGTGTGTGTGTGTGTGTGTGTGTGTGTGTGTGTGTGTGTGTGTGTGTGTGTGTGTGTGTGTGTGTGTGTGTGTGTGTGTGAGTGTGAGTGTGTTTGTGTGTGTCTATGTGTGTGTCTATGTGTGTGTATGTGTGGCATTATAATTGGAATCACATTATATTTGTTGAGACTGGCCGATAAAGCGATAGGAAAGGGAACGCACTTACAACTAACAATAATAACAATGTTTTCAGCATTTAAAATGATAATTTATTAGTTTTAATTTATAATTAATAATACATGAATCTATTACTCTATATAAATAATAATAATATTGATAAATTTATATGAATAGTTTATTATTGCAAAATAAGTTTTTAAAAGATGGAAAAACAGTTTTTTCAAATATTAATATTTTTTATAATATAGTTTCGAAAATTATAAAAAAAATTTAATAATTAAGAATATTAATAATTATAGTTTTACAAATATTTATAAATTTAAGAATAAAAATAATAAGTTTAAAAATAGAATAATAAGATCAATGAAGCAATAATAGGAACAAGATGAGTTCTGAAGTGATGGTATTTGAGGCTGCATTGAGGTGTGAAGAAGTTGAAAGATACAGTTGTAGTTGTGTTCGTTGTTTGCTCGGATGTGGTAGTTGCTGTGTGGTAGCTGGCTGTGTGGAAAGTTGTTTGTGTGGTAGTTTTTTCTGTGGTAGTTGTTTGTGTGGTAGTTGTTTGTGTGGTAAGTTGGTTGGGTGGTAGTTATTTTAGTTGGCTGGTTGTTTGTGGTAGCTGTGTACCCATTGTGTGGTAGTTGTGTGGCTGTTGCGTTGATGTGAAGTAGTTGGTTGCTTGCTTGTGGTAGTGACGTTTTATGTGGTAGTTGGAAATCACCTAGAGATTCACGAAAGTTTTAGGTCTTGAACATTTCTTTTTTTATAGCCTAAAAATAAAGTGTTTGGAAATTTGAATTTGATTCTAGTTTTGACTGTAAGTTAATTTTTGCATTGACGGAATAATTCTCTTCAGTACTTTGCTCTTGGACTATCAACCAAAGATATATTTTTCCCAGTTTAATTTTGTTAATGAAATTATAAAATCAAAAACAAAGTCGTTATTTAAAGTAGAACGTCACTAAGATGGGGTTTACTTCAGTTTTTCTTGCCGTTAAGTTGCTGCTTGTGCTTGTAGGCATGAGTAAAGTTGATAGTACTGAGGATAAAACAATTAAAAATAATTCTACTATTTCCACCAATACTACTAATACTACTACTATTACCTCTACTGCTACTACTACTTTTACTACTACTATTACCTCTACTGCTACTACTACTTTTACTACTACTATTACTTCTACTACTACTACTACTACTATTACTACTACCACTACTACTACTACTACTATTACTACTATTACTACTACTAGTAATACTACTCCTACTACTACTACTACTACTACTACTACTACTACTACTACTACTACTACTACTACTACTACTACTACTACTACTACTACTACTACTACTATTACTACTACTACTACAACTACTACAACTACTACTACTACTACTACTAATACTACTACTACTACTACTTTTACTACTACTACTACTATTACTTCAACTACTGCTACTACTACTACTTATAATAATAATACTAACAAATGCATGGAACCCCTGGGAATGCAGTCAGGTAAATACATTAAAGCACAATTGAAATACTTCAAAAGTTAACTTATAAAAAAACGATTAAAAGTATTTTTTATTACTACTATAATAATTTTCTATTCAAAATAATTAATTTAAAATATATTATTATTATTATTGTTGTTATGCTGATGAAACTCCAGGGAGGATAAAGGACTACCAATTGAGCGCCAGTTCATCCTATGACCTTGCCAACGTTGGACCTGCCAATGCTAGGTGCTGATGATGATGTGGTGGTGATGATGATGATGAAAATAGTTATGGTAGTCTTGATGATGGTGATAATGATGAAAATAATTTTATCGCTATGGTGGAAGAAGTAATATTTACAATATCAGTACTGGTGCTGATGATGAGGATACTCTTTACGGTAGTAATGATGATGATGATCTTTCACATCCCCATTCACACCCTCAGGATCAGGACAGAACGCATGGGTGGGGCGTGGTGTCCTGAGAGACCAGTGTCCATGGGGGTGTATGAGTGGTTGCAGGTGCTGTTGATAATGATGATGATGGTGGTGATGATGATGATGATGATGATGATAATAATACTATATAATGATGGTGATGGTGATGATGGTAATTTGGTTATTCGTTCAGTCTGAAAAATGACCACGAATCCTCAGGTGGATCTGGAGAGAGAACACATGGTCACAGCTATTGAATTGCAAGGCAGATATGGCAGAGGGAGGGTGAGATGGGGCGGTGGAAGGAAGGAGTGAAACCGGTTTTTTAATTAATTATATTACACTAATTTTAATTAATCTCATTATATTCATTATAATTATCATGTTGTAGTAGTTTGTTAAAAATCACAAATTAAAGAATATTTTTCAAAATGGAAAAACCAAGGTACATTTATAGTCCACTCATGCGTTCCAAAACATCCTTGAACCCTTATCCAAGCTCTTAATTGTCTAGCCCAACTAATTAGCCCATTTAATTAAGATCTAAATGTTCACTAAATTGTAAGAGTTCAATTAAAAACGAATTATTTAAGAATTAATTAATTGCTTTATTAATTTAATTTGTTTTTTTAAAAAATAAATTATCTAATTTTCATTCATAGGGTCGGGAATTCAGTGAAAGAGTGAGGTTGGAGTATAAGCACGTATCCCATCCAACTCTGTGGATACTGCATCAAGAGGTAGTTGTTGTTGGGATGGTGATGGTGTAGTTGTTGTTGGGATGGTGATGGTGTAGTTGTTGTTGGCATGGTGATGGTGTAGTTGTTGTTGGGATGGTGATGGTGTAGTTGTTGTTGGGATGGTGATGGTGTAGTTGTTGTTGGGATGGTGATGGTGTAGTTGTTGTTGGGATGGTGATGGTGTAGTTGTTGTTGGCATGGTGATGGTGTAGTTGTTGTTGGGATGGTGATGGTGTAGTTGTTGTTGGGATGGTGATGGTGTAGTTGTTGTTGGGATGGTGATGGTGTAGTTGTTGTTGGGATGGTGATGGTGTAGTTGTTGTTGGGATGGTGATGGTGTAGTTGTTGTTGGGATGGTGATGGTGTAGTTGTTGTTGGGATGGTGGAAAGTAAGAGAGGGTGGGGGGATTGGTAGAGGGCTCAAAGATGTTTGTGATGATCGTGGGGTAAAAGTGGGGAAGGTCATCACCACAAGCACTACACCACGTGACCTACTTTCAACCACACACCCAGCACATCACAACACTGTCATCCACCACCACCCATTACTACACTACCACACCACACCGCAGCTACTACCACAATCACACCACCAATCCACTACTCCACCACACCACCATCCACACCACCATCCACACCACCATCCACACCCCCAACACTTACCCACCATCCACACCATCACACCACCAGATCATCGAAGGCAACAACGACACACACAGCAGCGTCTTGAGGCTTCTAGAAGGCCACATCAACGCCACTTCAATCAGGATTGTCCCACTCAGTGACCACGCCAGGTCTCTGTGCCTCAGAGTGGAGTTGTATGGATGCCCTTTGGGTGGGTGGGTGGTTTGCGATGGTGGGTGGGTGGTTTGCGATGGGAGGGGTGGTTTGCGATGGGAGGGTGGGTGGTTTGCGATGGTGGGTGGGTGGTTTGCGATGGGAGGGGTGGTTTGCGATGGGAGGGTGGGTGGTTTGCGATGGGAGGGTGGGTGGTTTGCGATGGTGGGTGGGTGGTTTGCGATGGGAGGGGTGGTTTGCGATGGGTGGGTGGGTGGTTTGCGATGGGAGGGGTGGTTTGCGATGGGAGGGTGGGTGGTTTGCGATGGTGGGTGGGTGGTTTGCGATGGGAGGGGTGGTTTGCGATGGGAGGGTGGGTGGTTTGCGATGGTGGGTGGGTGGTTTGCGATGGGAGGGGTGGTTTGCGATGGGAGGGTGGGTGGTTTGCGATGGGAGGGTGGGTGGTTTGCGATGGGAGGGTGGGTGGTTTGCGATGGTGGGTGGGTGGTTTGCGATGGGAGGGTGGGTGGTTTGCGATGGGAGGGTGGGTGGTTTGCGATGGTGGGTGGGTGGTTTGCGATGGGAGGGTGGGTGGTTTGCGATGGGAGGGTGGGTGGTTTGCGATGGGTGGGTGGGTGGTTTGCGATGGGAGGGTGGGTGGTTTGCGATGGGTGGGGGTGGTTTGCGATGGGTGGGTGGGTGGTTTGCGATGGTGGGGGTGGTTTGCGATGGTGGGGGTGGTTTGCGATGGTGGGGGTGGTTTGCGATGGGAGGGTGGGTGGTTTGCGATGGGAGGGGTGGTTTGCGATGGGAGGGTGGGTGGTTTGCGATGGGTGGGTGGGTGGTTTGCGATGGGAGGGTGGGTGGTTTGCGATGGTGGGGGTGGTTTGCGATGGTGGGGGTGGTTTGCGATGGGAGGGTGGGTGGTTTGCGATGGGAGGGGTGGTTTGCGATGGGAGGGTGGGTGGTTTGCGATGGTGGGGGTGGGTGGTTTGCGATGGTGGGGGTGGGTGGTTTACGATGGGAGGGTGGGTGGTTTGCGATGGGAGGGTGGGTGGTTTGCGATGGGAGGGTGTGTGGTTTGCGATGGTGGGGGTGGTTTGCGATGGGCGATGGAAGTGGTTTGCGATGAGAAAGGGGGGAGGGGGGTGGGTGGTTTGCGATCAGAGATGGAGATGGTTTGCGATGTGGGATGGGGAAGGGTGAATGGTTTGCGATGGGGAGGGAGTGGAGTGGTTTTCAATGTTGGGATAGGGGTTGGTTTTGAGTTATAAGTTATACTGTGTGACTAGTAATTGGGTAAGTTATTCTCTGCAAATAATAATGTTATAAGTTGTACTCTAGGACTAGTAATATGCGGATCAATTCATCGCAACACATAAAGCGACTAAACATCCTGTTGTGTTTGCAGGATCGAGGGACAAGCAAGTAGCAACAACTACAACAACTTCAGCATATCTCACGCATTTACTCACAGCCACAACACTTAAACCAACAACAACAACAACATTGGAACCAAAATCAAAACCCACCACAACAACCCCAACAACCACCCAAACAGACAAGATCATTATGATGAGCATCATAGCCTCAGTGACGTCATCGTGCATCCTCCTGCTGTCATTGGTTGGAATAATAGTCGTCTGCCATCGTTTAAAGGGCAGACAAGAAGGTACATGTGACCACAAGGATAGGGGTTTTGTGAGTAAAAGTAAAAAAAGTTTAAACCAAAGTGATGATGATTATTATGATTATGATGATGAAGGTGGTGGTGGTGATAATTATGATGGGGGTGGTTTTGATGTTAATGATGGGAAAGGTGGGGGTGAAAATAAAGTGGTTATTGACGGCTCTATTGATGTTGTAAGTAAGAGTATTGTTAGAAATACTAATAGAAGAAACCATGGTCATGATGATGTTCATTATGATAATGATGATGGTCATGATGATAATGATGATGATCATGATGATTATGATGATTATGGTAGCAGTTTTGTTGGTAGTACAGTGGTTAAAAGTCCGAGAAGTGAGAGGGTGGTTGGAAGTGCATGCGTGAAAAAGCCTTCGTCGTCATCACGACCTTCCCCACAAACACCCCAATCTCGAACAGCACGATCCCGAATACCCCGATCTCTAATACCCCAGTCCTTAATGCCCCGAATTCGAACGGACCAATTCCTAACACCTGAATCTCCGATTAAAAATCCGTCTTTGAAAAACTTCTCACTGCAACAAAAACATCTAAAATGCTCACCACAGCAACATCAACCATCCCCATCACGTAAATTACAAGTGTCGCCACAGAGACTTCAACATTCACAACAACAAAAACACATTCTTTATGAAACTTCTTGTTACTCTATCGTTTCTAACGATCACAACTACAACAACTCCAACAACAACAACAATTCCAACAACTACAACAGTGACAGTACTAACAACGGTAGTTATGAAGGTTTCACTAGAAAGAGCAAACACAGTGAATCCACTAAAACAACACACCAAAACAAGTTTGATGATCTAAGTTACACTTCTACTCGCAACAAAAACAACAGCAACAACAACAAAAATCTCAACAAAAAAAACAGCAGCAACAACAACAGCCCTTCTCAGAACGGGAGACCCCTGCCAGATCTACCTCTAGAGAACATGACCCAATCAGGTTTTCTCGATAATACTCTAATAATAATGATAATTCTATGATATTCGATCATCATCATCATCATTATCGTCATCATCATCATCATTATCGTCAACATTATTATGGTCATCATCATTATGGTCATCATCATTATCGTCATCCTCCTCCTCCTTCTCCTCCTCTTCCTCCTCCTCCTCCTCCTCCTCCTCCTCCTCCTCCTCCTCATCTTCATCATCCCTCAGGAATCTACTACGGAAGCCACAAATACATGAGACCACTGTTCAGAATAGATGAAGTAATGATTATGATGGGGGTGATGATGATGATTCTTGTTATAATTGTTTATCTTATTATTAATATCTTAACAAATAATTATTAAAATTTAAATGATTATTAAATAAAAATAAAAATAATGAATTCCACTATAGACGAACAAGAAAACGCCAGAAGCCTTAATATTCAGTCCAAGAATCCTCTGTCATGAAAAGATTAAAAATTCAAATAATAAAAATAATAATAACAACAACAAAAATTATAATGATAATAATAAAGATAATAACAGTGATGATGATGATGATAAGAGCAGTAACAGTAGCGTCAGCATCATGGACTACCACAAGACTGAAGCTAATGATAGAATAACAACCTCAACCAATAGCAACCTACCTAACCAGTTCATCAATCTCAACTACAACCAATCTGATACGAGTATTTCCAACTACAACCAATCACAAATAAGTATTTTAAAACGTAGCAAAGGCGCGAATAACTATTCGTCCAGTGAAGAGCTATCGAAGTTCTCCGAAGTATCTTTTACTTCCGGTTCCTGTGAAATCTTCAACAACATCCAGTCTGAATCGGTGGCCATCTTGGACGATTTGAGCAGATCTTTGGTGAGGGATCGATTGATCTACATCGAGAAGATATGCGATGGTTGCTATGGAGAGGTTGGCGGGATGGGTTGGCTGGGTAAGTCAAGGGATGGGTTGGCTGGGTAAGTCATGGGATGGGTTGGCTGGGTAAGTCATGGGATGGGTTGGCTGGGAAACTCATGGGATGGGTTGGCTGAGTAAGTCAAGGGATGTGTGGATGGGTAGTTTAGTAGGCTAGTGGGTAGGTGGGCGAATGAATTTTTGAGAGAGTAGATGAGTTGGTGGGTGGGAAATGGGGTGGATTGGTCGGATGTGTGGTGAAGAAATGTGGGTGAGTGAACGAAAGGTAAGTGAGCGGCAATCCTCGTTCAAAATAGGTCGCTAAGAAGTCTAAAGAATAAATGGGTGTGTGAATCTTGCAGCACACAAGATCTAACTTCTCCATCATATTTCACCAACGCCCAGGTTTGTCTTTGCGAGCTCATGAGTGACTTACCACCAGCTTCAATATCAACATCATCATCATCACCACCACAATCATCACCATCATCATCATCACCACCACAATCATCATCATCCTCAAGACCAATCCGAAAGCACCAATTATGCGGTCGTGAAAAAGTGGTCGTGAAGTTGTTTAACAAGAAGAATGGAAGGAAGATGAGGTGGGTAGAAGAGGGATGAGGGAGGATGAGGTGGGTAGAAGATGGATGGGGGGAGGATGAGGTGGGTAGAAGAGGGATGAGGGGAAGGGTGAGGTGGGTAGAAGAGGGATAAGGGAGGATGAGGTGGGTAGAAGAGGGATGAGGGGAAGGGTGAGGTGGGTAGAAGAGGGATGGATGGAGGATGAGGTGGGTAGAAAAGGGATGGGGGGAAGGATGAGGTGGGTAGAAGAGGGATGAGGGAGGATGAGGTGGGTAGAAGAGGAATGGGGGGAGGATGAGGTGGGTAGAAAAGGGATGGGGGGAAGGATGAGGTGGGTAGAAGAGGGATGGATGGAGGATGAGGTGGGTAGAAGAGGGATGGGTGGAGGATGAGGTGGGTAGAAGAGGGATGGGGGGAAGGATGAGGTGGGTAGAAGAGGGATGGGGGGAAGGGTGAGGTGGGTAGAAGAGGGATGGGGGGAAGGGTGAGGTGGGTAGAAGAGGGATGGGGGGAAAAGTGAGGTGGGTAGAAGAGGGATGGGGGAGGATGAGGTGGGTAGAAGATGAATGGGTGGAGGATGAGGTGGGTAGAAGAGGGATGAGGGAGGATGAGGTGGGTAGAAGAGGGATGGGGGGAAGGGTGAGGTGGGTAGAAGAGGGATGGGGGGAAGGATGAGGTGGGTAGAAGAGGGATGGGTATAGGATGAGGTGGGTAAAAAGGGATGGGTGGAAGATGAAATAGATAACGTAAGAACAAGAAAAAAATTGAAAGAAAGGGGTGGATGAATGGAAGTGGAAAGAACAGATTAAGTAGAAAAAGTTATTATGAAGAGTAGTAGATGAATTTTGAATGAGGGATGAATACTTATAAATGAATGACGGATGAAGAGTAATGCATAAATGCGTAACAGAAGAATTAGACATACCCAAAACCCCTTCCCCTTTCTTCCACATTCAGAGAGTATTTCCTAACAGAAGTGGAAATCCTTAGCAGACTGAGGCACAAGAACATTGTGGTGCTCAAAGGTTGGTGTTCTAAGTGCACCAAAAAACTTCTACTTCCCCCACAAACCCCCTCCAAGATGAACCCATCACAAACCTTTGCTACAAAACCCCACCAAGACAAACCTTATTTCCTCTTCAGATAACCACTCCATCATCCCCCCATAACCCCTCATCATCCCCCCATAAACCTTTCTTTTTCCTTTCATCCTCACCCATCCTTCTACCCTTCTAATGAACACAGGCATCTGTTTAGAAGAAAACCCTTACTGCCTGGTGGTGGAGAGAGCGGAGTATGGAAGTCTGAAGGAATTTTTGACACTTTTTACAGACGTTCGTAAAGAAACCTGTGACCCTTCGAAGTCTATCATGAGGTGGTGGTGGTATAGTTGTGGTGGTTGCTGTGGCGGTGTAGTTGTGGTGGTTGCTGTGGTGGTGGTATAGTTGTGGTGGTTGCTGTAGTGGTGGTGTTATCAGTGGTGACGGCGGGAGCTGCAAAGAATAATTTAAGCACTCTTCTCCATCCCTAATTACCCTCTCACTTCTTTATTCCTTCCCTTCTACTTTTTCTATAACCTCCACCCTTCATCTCTTACTTCCAAGCACTCCTTTCCAACCTCTCCCACACCATCCAACTCTCCTTATCAAACTCAACCCCCATCTCAGCTTCAACCACCAACCCCCCCCCTCAGTTTCAACCTCCTTCTCCACTACGCCCTTCAAATCTGCAACGGACTCGACTATATGCACGGCAAACGAATCTTGCATCGAGACGTTGCCGCCCGAAACATCGCTGTGGAACGTTCGGGAGCGGTCAAAGTAGCCGATGTGAGCATGGCGAGATGTCTTGGTGTTAGCGACTGCTACCAGATACAGGTGGGGGTTGGGGGTTTGTAGAGGGGCTTGGTGGGTGTGTAGATAGTAGGTGAGGCTTATTCATGGATGGGGGTGAAGTGGGGTTTTGTGGGTTTGAAATTGGGGGGAAGGGGGTTGAATAGAAGAAGTTGTAAGTTGCTCGTTTTGAAAGAGAGTTGGGTTATGCTGGACGGAATCGAGGTTTAGTAAGTTGTAAAAAATGGAATGCGTGGGTATAACGATGATGGTCCCCTTGGTGGTGTGGAGAGTTATACCCAGAAGACTGTGAAATAAAAAGAATAGTAGCATAATGAATTATTTTCAGGGTGTGGTTGTGCTTCCAATAAGATGGATGGCCTGGGAGTCGGTGTTGTTGGTGAGTGAGAAATGTTTCATGTGTTTTTATCTTTCAAATAATTATAATAATAATATTATAATTTAATTGTGATAACCTAAATATAAAGATAATAATAATAATATTATTATTTTTAATGTTTATGGAAAATCTTTTAAGATTATTTATTTAATTTATCATAATTATTTGAAAAAATTTTAATACTACACAAACAGGGTAAATTTTCAACTGCTAGTGATGTCTGGTCGTTTGGTGTGACGTTGTGGGAGATGATGACGCTCACCAAGGTGATGATGATGATGATGGCAATGGTGACGATGATGATGATGATGATGATGACGATGATGATGATGATGACGATGATGATGATACTCTGCAGACACAGCCCTTCAATCGCCTGTCGGACGAGGGCGTCATCGAGGTTTGCCAGAGAATCTTCCAGTGCCACATCTCCAAAACCAGGTCAACAATAATCATAACAATAATGATAATAATAATAATAACAACAACAACAATGATAATGATTTGTATTAAGTTAAAATAATAAGTTATGGTTATTTAAATATTTTAATACTCGAATTAAAAACGACTTAATAACGACACACAAACAGGTCTGAACTCCTTAAGGCTAGTGAAGGTGGAGATGATGGTGAGTGACTTAATCGTCTTTAATGACGTCATTTCAAAGAGAATTTACATATTTACTTCCTTACGTCATTTAATTGTATTTTTAAACCAACCAATCAAGCGCTAGAGAATGACCCGATAGAAGAGCATGTGACCTCAAGGTTGCCATGGGAATGTGGAGAAGCTGTGAGGAAGCTGGTGAGAGATTGTTGCAGAAGTAGACCGGAAACACGTCCCACTTTCAGCGAAATTAGTCACACCCTTTCCAAGATGGCGGTTGACGTGACGTCAGAAGCGGAAGTAGTTGACGCCTGGATGGCCGGAAGAAGCAGTCATGACTGTTTCTTGCTTTCCGGAAGGAAACAGGTGCTGGAAAGTAGCTCCAGTAGCCTGCCGGTATTCGAATAGGGATGGGTATTCAATATGCAAAGTTGAAGTTTATTAATTAAGATTAATAAGTTTTAATATCATTATTCGTGTTAGCAATAAAAACTTTTTAAAATAAATTTTTTTGAAATTAATTTTAACATTTTAAATTGAATTTTTATATTTACAAAACTGTATTGAGAAAAACTCAAGAACAACTCTCAAATTTGATTTATTAACACCGAAAAGTTAGGAAAAAATAACAGTTTGAAAAAGTGAAAGAGATGATTTAATAAAGACACCAAAGTAGGGATAAGTGAACTTAAATGTTTATAAATGGTCCATAATTAATTAGGATTGAAAAGAATAATGGTTTTTTTTATTATCCATACTTAATTAAGAGCAATTATTGCACTAATTAGGACAATTATAATTATTTTAATAACTAAGAAAATTATAATTATTGCACTAATTTAAACTAAAAATAATTATCAAAATAATGATAAAAACAACTGTAACTATAAAATCGTCTTAAAATCTTTATAAAAATGAAGTAATCGAAAAAACCAAAAGCGAAAAGCTTCAGAGAATCAACTACAAACACAAAAGCAAACTCACTACGTAAGCACACACATGTGTGCCGTTGAAGCTACTACAAACGCATGCACACATAAAGCGTACAGAAGCTTTGAAAAGTAAACTTTCTTGTAATGATCTTCTACGAAATCAGTTAACCAGAGTGTAAGGCATAAGCATTTAAAGAAATACTAGTACTACTACTATTATAAGTACTGCTGCTACTACTGCTACTACTACTGCTACTACTGATACTACTGCTACTACTACTACTACTACTACTACTACTACTACTACTGCTGCTATTACTACTACTACTACTACTACTACTACTACTACTACTACTACTACTACTACTACTATTACTACTACTACTACTACTTCTACCACCCCCCACTTATTCCAAGTAGTGATGCTACCCTTAATACTAAAAAAAACAATTTATAAATTATAAATCTAAATAAAAGAATGAAATGCATATATTATTCAATATATATTCAATAAAATATTCTGAAAAAGAAATATATAAAAAGATAACGCTATAAGAAAGAGAGAATTTCAAGAACAGATCCATTGATGAAGAAGGAAAAAGACTTGGCAGTTATAGAAGTGATGATGATGTTGATGATGATGATGATGTTGATGATGGTGATGAAGAAGATGATGAAGAAGATGATGAAGAAGATGATGAAGAAAATGATAAAGAAGATGATGCAGATGATGATAGCTCTTAGATTCCCTTGATTGAATGCTTGGTTTTCTGTGGATGAGTTAAAGAGATTCTGAATAAGAATAAGAATAATAATAATAATTATTATTATTGTTATTATTACCTATATTATTATTATTATTATTATTATTATAATCATCATCCTCATAATAGAATAATAAAAGATTGATGCTGATGATGATGGTGATATATAACAATTTGTATTTACTGCATTTCACTTTCTAGCGCTTCTTTTTCTCTCCCCCACTCTCTCGCCCCATCTACCCCTCCCCCTTCCCCCAGGGCTCTTTAACCCTTCTCCTCTAACAGGCGATTAATGTGGTGGAGGAGGTTGATGAGTTTGGGAATGGTTGAAAATGGGTTAGAAATTCTATCGTAACTTCAGGATAATGTGGATGAACCAACTTGAAACACTTAAATGATTTTTCTAGAGGTGAATTATTATCCACCATTTTGAAACCATTCGTTTTTTCACCAACACATTGACCGCAAAAAACTTTCAACCATCCTCCATCCCAACACACACACAAAATATTGTTCGCCAACAACTACCAAACCAAAGATTTGAGAATTTAAATGATTATATATATACGATAATCAATCAGTTAAGAATTGTACAAAATAATTTATTTTTAAATTATATATTATTAATTAAGAGCCATTTAAATTATTTAAATTATTATTCTTTAACTCTAAACCCCCCCCCCCACCCACATCCCCTACAACCCCTCCCACTCACCTGGGTAATATTCACGCCAGTGATATTCTCGACCAATAGGGGCACACTCTCCATAATCCTCAACACCTCATTGGACAGTTTCGCCGCGCCCACTTCGCCGTCGCCCATGGCAACCATCGTGACCTTCTCCGTATTGGTCAGAGGCTTGGAGATTGAGGCTGCCAGCTGATTGGTGGGTGGGTAGGGTGTAATGATGATGATGGGGGTAATGGTAATGGCGGGGATGGTGATGACGATAATGATTATGGTAGTGATGATGATGATGGGGGTGGTAAAAAAACATTTTTTTCTCAATTCAATTGATCATGAACTTGATTGAAACCTCACTACCACCATAAGCAAAAACCCCCCTTCCGCCAAACCACCCAACCCCCAAACCACCCCAACCCCCAAAACCACCTCAACCCCCAAACCACCCCAACCCCCAAACCAACCCAAACCAACCCACCCCAACCAACCCACCTTGGGCAGCATATCGAGCACCATGTCGATGACAGCTGCGTCCTTGTACTCCTTCCAGGACTCCGCCTTCTTCGCCATTTGCTCCGCCTCCGCCTTCGCCTTCGCCTCGATCGCTAACGCTTGTGCCTCCCCCTTCATCTGTTGGGGGGGGGGGGGGTGGGGGGAGGGTGGGGGAGGGTGTGGGTGGGTTTCATTTGGGGGTGGGGGTGGGGGGAGGGTGTGGGTGGGTTTCATTTGGGGGTGGGAGAGGGTGTGGGTGGGTTTAATTTTGACGTGTGGGAAGAGAAGGTGGGGTGTGGGGTGGGTGGGTTTAATTTTGACGTGTGGGAAGAGAAGGTGGGGTGTGGGGTAGGTGGGTTTAATTTGGGTGTGGGGTGGGTGGGTTTAATTTGGGTGTGTGGGAAGAGAAGGTGGGGTGTGGGGTGAGTGGGTTTAATTTGGCGTGTGGGAAGAGAAGGTGGGGTGTGGGGTGGGTGGGTTTAATTTGGGTGTGTGGAGATGGGGTGTGGGGTGGGTGGGTTTAATTTGGGTGTGTGAAGATGGGGTGATGTGTGGGGTGGGTGGGTTTAATTTGGGTGTGTGGAGATGGGGTGTGGGGTGGATGGGTTTAATTTGGGTGTGTGGAGATGGGGTGTGGGGTGGGTGGGTTTAATTTGGGTGTGTGGAGATGGGGTGTGGGGTGGGTGGGTTTAATTTGGGTGTGTGGAGATGGGGTGTGGGATGGGTGGTTTTAATTGGGTCAAAAAGGGAAAATATTTTGTTGAATTTTAGTGGTGAGTGGGTGGGTGAGTCCAAGTGTGGGAGGGGAGGAAGAGGAGATTTTTGAGGGGTGGTTTCGTGGTTGAGTTTGGGTTCTTTTGGAAAAGAGAGTTTGGGAAAAAAGGGGTTTATGGATGAAGGAATGGATGGATAGATGGATGGATGAGATAATAAAAGACACCTGGATGGACTGAGCTAGGGCGTGTGTCTCAAGCAGAACTCGGTTCCTGTGGCCATCATCCATCAATTCATCCATCCATCCATGCATTCATCCATAGATCCATCCATCCCTCCATGCATTCATCTATAGATCCATCCATCCATCCCTCCATCCATGCATCCATGCATTCATCTATAGATCCATCCATCCATCCCTCCATCCATGCATCCATGCATCAACTCACTTGTTAGCTTCAGCCAACTTTTCCATTCGGAACTTCTCAGCTTCTGCTGGCTTCATCACCTATGCATTCATGAAGAATAAGAATAATATTATAAAAAATAATAGATATAATAAAAATAATAGATATAATAAAAATAATAGATATAATAAAAATAATAGATATAATAAAAATAATAGATAATAAAAGTAATAGATATAATAAAAATAATAGATATAATAAAAGTAATAGATATAATAAAAATAATATATATAATAAAAATAATAGATATAATAAAAATATTATTTAAAAAAATAGATATAATAATTAGATTTTTATTATAATTATAACTATTTTTATTATTATAGCTATTATAATTATAAATATTATTATCATTATTGAAACATATAATGATCTATATAGACCTTGGCGTTAAGTTCTCTCTCCTTCCTGATGATTTCCTGCTCTTGAATCTGATTGAGTCATCAAAAACAACAATAATATAATAATAATAAGTAAAATAATAATATTCTTTTTTTGTCGTTATGTAGCGGTTTACAAAAACATCTAATAAAGCGTTGAAATATCTTTTTAAGAGTGAAACTTAATAAATAAATTATTTTTTAAATTTTTATTCGAATTAACAAAGGCCGACCATGATTTGCTGGCTCCTTTCTATCACCAGGATCTGCATCTCTTCCTCCTTAATGGCCTGCTTGGTCTTTGCCGCCTTGTTGATGATGATGGTGATGATGAGGATAAAGGTGATGATGATGGTGGTGGTCATGATGATGGTGATGATGATGTTGGGGATAATGATAAGAATATTATGGGTGGTGGTGGTTTTAATAATAACGACGATGTCGGGATGATGATGATGATGATGATGATGGTTTTAGAGAAAATAATGACGATGGTGACGACGACGTTAATGATCATAACAACGATGACGACGACGACGATGACGACAACACCAACGACGATCTCAACAACAACTACAACAACGCAACCGACCTGTAGTTCGTAAGCCAACTCGGCTTCTGCCTTCTTGGCGTTCACCTCCATGTCGTAGGAGGCCTTCTTCAGGTCGTAGTCTCGCTCCGCCTTGGCGATCTCGATCTCGTTCGAATACTTAGAGGCGAGTCGTTCCTCTTCCGCTATCGCTTCCTGTTTGGTGGTGGTGGGGTGGGGTGGTGGTGGTGGTCGTTGTGGTGGTGGTGGTTGTGGTGGTGGTGGTGGTGGTAGTGGTCGTAGTGGTGGTGGTGGGGTGGTGGTGGGATTGGAGACAGGGCGAGTAGGGAAGATGAAAGCGGAGTGGAATGGCGAGAGGGGTCATGGTGAAGTATACAATGGTGGAAAAGTGATAATAGGAGTGGTGAGATCATCGCTGGTGAGAGAGGCTTCTCAGCTCAAATTCTTAACCTTCTCAACTCTCATTACACCCCTCTCCATTACCAACGCACCCATCCCCCTTTCCCCTCCCAACAGACTCTTATTCCGGCACCCACCCTCCCCATCCCAACACACCCTCATTCCGGCTCCCCCCCTCTCCCCCTCCCAACGCACCCTTATCCCGGCATCCTTCCTGGCTTCGGCTTCTCCGATGCGTGCATCCCTCTTCACCTCGGCTGTCCTTGACATGCCCAGTGCTTTGAGGTAGCCCTGAGGTGGAGGCAGGGAGGAGGGGGTGAGGGAGTGAGAGGGGAGAGGTTAGGTGGTGGAGAAAGAAAGAGGGTGGGAGTGGGAGGTTAGGTGAGGGAGGGAGGGTGAAGGGTTAAGTGAGGGAGGGAGGGTAGAGTGAGGGAGATGGGCAGAAGAAGGTTTTGGTGTAGACAAAGAATTCTAATAGAAAGAGATGTGTGCTTGTAGAGATAGGAATGATGAATGCATTTCCACTTACCCCCCTTCCTCCCCTACTTTGCCACAACACCCACTATCCCCCCTTATCCACAACATCCCTTACCCTCTTTCCATTTTCGCTCATCACCCACTACCCGCCTACTCACCCACCCCATTCCACCCCACTCACCCACCCCATTCTACACCACTCATCCACCACCCACCCCACACCACTCACCCACCCCATTCTACACCACTCACCCACCACCCACCCCATTCCACACCACTCACCCACCCCATTCCACACCCACCACCCACCCCATTCCCCACCCACCCCACCTCATCATCCTTGACATCCTTGAGGGTGTAACTAACGACCGAGATGCCCATGTTGACGAGGTCTGATGACGCGACCTCGAAGACCGCCTTCGAGAACTTCTTCCTGTCTTTGTAGATCTCCTGATGATGATGATGATGGTGGTGTTGATGATGATGGTGATGTTGATGATGATAGTGGTGTTGATGTTGATAGTGGTGTTGATGATGATGATGGTGTTGATGATGATGATGGTGATGATGTTGATGATGATGGTGATGTTGATGTTGATAGTGGTGTTGATGATGATGATGGTGATGATGATGATGGTGATAGTGATCATTATGATAGTTGATGATGATTATGAATATGACGGTGAAAGATAATGATAAAAAGACGCTGATAACAATGATGAAGAAAGTACTGATAATGATGATGATGATGATGATGATGATGGTGGTGGCCCCCACCTCAACAGTCATATTGCCCATGATGGCCCTCTGGTGACCCTCGAGTGTCTCTTGGGCTACATTGCGAATGTCCTCCTCCGTCTTGCCCAGAAACTGTTGACACGCCGCCTGCAACATGTCCATGTTTTGACCTTGGATCTTGACCTTTCGGGGTTGAGGGGAGTGGCGGATTTTGGGGTTAGGGCAGTTAGGGGTGGGGTTAGGGTTATTGGGATGGGGTTACGTCATTGGGGAAAAGGGGCTTATTGGGATGGGATGGGGTCATTTTTGACAAGGTTATTGGGATGTGGTTAGGATTAGGTCATTGGGGTGGGGTAGTTTGTGGTGGGAATAGGTCATTTGGGAGGGGTAATTTAGAAGAAGTGGAGATTGAATTGCTGGGGAGAAGTGGTTGTTAGATTACTTGGGGGTTGGTTCAATGAGGGATAGGTTGTTGCGTTATAATGGCGAATAGGGTTTATTATACTGTTTCAATTATAGTTCTTAAAACTGTCATTTAAAAGAATCCAAAAAATCCTTTAATACTACGATTACCACACAAACCTAACCTAACCCAACCCCATCTACCCTCACACCCTAACCTAACCAAACTCCTCCCTCTTCTTCCTCTTCCGCCTACCCACCTGCGCAATGCCCGTAACTGAGATGGCCACACCCAGTTGGGTGTACACGTGTTCACTCTGGATTTGTAGAGTCATCGTGTTTAGGGATATTCTGGGGATGAATTGTTGGATGAATTGTTGGATGGATTGATGGATTGATTGATGGATGGATTGATTGATTGATGGATGGATTGATTGATTGGTGGAATTGGAGGCAAAAGTATTTATCCTAAATGACTTTGGATGTAGATAATAAACAAGAATGATGATTGTTACCATAATATTATTTTTAGTACTATTGGTTTTGAAACATTTTTATTGAAGTTTTTTAAAAAAATAATGAATTATATTTATTAAGCTTTAAATCACTTTTGTATCTTTTGCAAGCATGGCAACACAAAAGCTCTTCCTCCAGGTATTATCAGAGGCTTGCTATGACAGCAGCCTAAGGAGGTTTAAATATTAATTCATTTTTATATTTAATAATTTATATTCATATATATTGAATTCATTTTGTGGTTTATATTTAATAATTTGTACGTTGCAAATTTTAAAATGAAATAATTGAAAATTTTCATAAGATTTGCAATGGTTGAGGTGTTTTCTAAGACTTACCCGATATTACCATGGCTTCATTGGGTCCGCAAGCATGAAAAGCCATTTTCACCTAATAATTTGACGAATAGAATTATTTCAGCTTTTTAGAAAAAAAAATTTCTGATTTTATCGAAAGTTAAACCGATAATTTTAATAAGAGAAGTGAAAATTAAAAACCCAATTATACGTTATGTAAATTAGTCACGTACTTTTGAACTTGAGACTCTATTTTATTAAATTCAAAACTAAAATTATTTACATTCAAATAATTGAAGTAAAAAAAATAGTATTTGTTAACAGTTGAAAAAATTATTTTCTACTTATAATGAACTTAAAATTATTGACAAAAATTAATTTATTATATTTGAAATAAAATTTATTTAACATTTAACTAATTTTATTATAAAATATATAACTATGCGCATTATTAAGAACTTTGCCTCAGTCACGTGATTTTTTCAAACCTCTAAGCGCGATAGATTTTTAAAAAGTTAGTCAAAATGTCGGGAAGGCAAAGTAATTTTGAGTCTAAATTAAAAGCAAGGCCTCTCAAAGAAAATAAAAGAGATGCAGTCAAAGAACGAAGGAAGTCTTCAAGAATGGAAGTTTTAAATAAATTACGATTAATTCAAAATGAGACCGAAACGGGTCATTCAAATAAAGAAGGTTTTGGTTTGCTATTTATATTACAAATTATATTATCTAGAATGTTCTTGATAATTTAGTTTTAATAAAAGTTTAAATCATACAAATAATATATTTATTTATTAATTTTTAATGAATAAATGATTAAATTCTTCAGATAAAGAAAACATTCAAAATGAACGGCTGGAAAGATTGCGTAAATGGAAGAAGGAGAAGGAAGAGCAGAAGTCGAAGGAGCTGCAAGAAAAGAAAAAGAAGCAGCCATTTGTCGTTAAAAAAGCTACCACAGTCACTAATGCATCTACCACAGCCAAAGTAACTGCCACAGCCACTAATGCATCTACCATAGCCACCACCAACAAATCCACAAGCAAGTCTTTCAACACGAGTGCAACAACCAGAAGCAGCAAGAACTCTTCAACCAATGCAGTTTTTGTTTTCACCGGCTTGGTAGGTGCTGAGTTGGCGTCTGCAACGAATGTCTAGGCTTTTTCAATCATAAAATTCATTTATAGAATAATGTATGAAAATGAATATTCAAATAATAATAATTATTATTATTTCTTTTAAGAATAAATCAGAGTCAAGAGGTGGTGATTCAAAGAGAAATACAAGCAGGAGGAATGAGGATGCGCCACAAAGACAGACAGCAGGACAAAAGAGAGAGATGAGGAGTAGGTCGAGAGAGGAGTCGGTGGGCGAAACAGCAGGAGGAGGAGGAGAGAAGGTGAGGAGGAGGAAGGGAGAGGATGCTAACCAACTGGCAGGGGCGAATAAGAAGGAGACAGGGAGTAGGAAAGAGGAAGTGTCAATGAGACAGACAACAGGAGAACATAGAGAAACAAGGAGTAGGACACGAAGTCATGATGATGATGCTAAAGGTGCCAATGTTTCTGTGGGGAGAAAAGATGGAGGGAGGGTTGCTGAAGGAGTAAAAGAAGAAAAGAAAGGCAGGAGCAGAAGGGTTGTGAGTGATGATAGCGATGTTGGTAAGATGGATGGAAAAAAGAGTGGTAAAGGAGTCGAAAGGAAAAAGAATGTTTCATTCGTTGAGGAAAAAGACAAGTCAGAAGGAGGAAGAGGAAAGAAAAAAGGAATGAACGAGAAAGAGGTTGAGAAGAAGAGAGGGGGTTCTACTAGCAGTAGTAGTAGTAGAATTACTAGTAGTACTACCAGTACTAGTAGTAGTAGTAGTAGTAGCAAGACAGGGACAGTAGTTAGAAGAAGTAGCAGGATAAGCAAGGAGACAAGTGGAGACACTGGAGAGAGAGGCAGAGAGACAAAGAGAAAGATAACTAGTAGTACAAAGAAGAACACGTCTGCCAAGGTTCCTTCAAAAGAAAGGATCACTACTAGGAGTAAAGATATGAGTTATATAAGAGAGGAGGAGGAGGAGGAGGGAGGAGATGAAAAGATGGAAGATAAGGAGGAAAGTGAGAGTGGTGTGGTTAAGGATGCTTACAAGAAGGATGGGATGGTGGTGAGTAATGATGATGATAATAAAGTTGCTGGTAATGATGATGATAGAGTTGCTGGTAATGATGATGATAAAGTTGCTGATGATGATGAAGCAGTTAAAGGAGATGATGATGATGATAATAAAGTTGCTGGTGATGATGATGATGATGTAGCAGTTAAAAGAGGAGATGATGATGTGGTTAGAGAGGGTCATGGTGATAAACATAGTAATAAAGTTAGTGCTGATGATGATAATGTTGCTAATGATGATGATAATAATAAAGTTAGTGCTGATGATGATAACGTTTTTGATGAGGGTAAAGAGAAACATAACGATAAAGTTGGTGGTGGTGATGATGATGATAAAGTTGGTGGTGGTGGTGATGATGATGATGATAAAGTTGGTGGTGGTGGTGATGATGATGATAAAGTTGGTGGTGGTGGTGATGATGATGATAAAGTTGGTGGTGGTGGTGATGATGATGATAAAGTTGGTGGTGGTGGTGATGATGATGATAAAGTTGGTGGTGGTGATGATGATGATGATAAAGTTGGTGGTGGTGATGATGATGATGATAAAGTTGGTGGTGGTGGTGATGATGATGATAAAGTTGGTGGTGGTGGTGATGATGATGATAAAGTTGGTGGTGGTGATGATGATGATAAAGTTGGTGGTGATGATGATGATGATAAAGTTGGTGGTGGTGGTGATGATGATGATAAAGTTGGTGGTGGTGGTGATGATGATGATAAAGTTGGTGGTGGTGGTGATGATGATGATAAAGTTAGTCATGATGATGATAATGAGGTTGTGGTGACTGAGAATGAAGTTTGTTCTGATAATAATGGTAATGATAATGATTTTATAAAGAGTGGTGATGATGATGATGTGAACAAGATTGGTGATAATAATGATGGGGGAATTTTGGTTATAAAGAAAATTTACACGGAAAATAATGAAGAAGTTGCTGGTGAGGGTAAGGCTGGTAGTGTTGATAATGATGAAGTAATGATCAATGAAAACAAGGGGGATTTTGGTGATAAAAAAATAGAAATTGATAATGGTGATAATGAAAATGAAAAAGGTTGTGGTGATGATAATGATAATGAAAAAGTATCTAGTGATGATAATGATGTAGGGGAGAAGGGATGTGATTCTAAGGACCAAGGACCTTTTGGTGTCGTCAAAGGCAACGATGATGGTGATAACAAAAGCGGTGATGATTATGATTATAAGGGCGATGATGATAATGATGAGAAGGAAGTAGTGGAAGAACTCAATAAAATAAATTCTGGTGAAGTGGTGGATGATGAAGATGAAGAGGATGATGATGAGGGTGATCAAAAGGGTGGTGGTGATGATAAAGACGTGAATGGGGATGATGGTGGGAATGGGGATGAGTTAATGGTTTCAGAAAAAGAATTGCATTCTGTTGATAATAATAATGAATTGAGTGGTGTTGGTGTTGATGATGATGATGATGGCAAAATAATTACTAGTGGTGATGATGATGATGCTCAAAAAGACATGAACCTAGGGATAAAAGAAGAGGATGAAAGTTCAGGCATTTGTAAAGATGAAGTTGGTGTGGAGAAGATGGATGATGGTGACGGTGCTGATGATGATGATGATGATGATGGTGCCGAGGGGATGGATGTAGGTGAGGATGGCAAAGGCTTGCCTAAGTACGACTTCAGCAGGCTTCCCATAGTGAAGCTGCATCGATTAGAGAAGAAGGAGGAGGAGGAGGAGGAGATGCTTTGTGAGGGTGATGGTAGTGATACTACTGTTACATCAGCTGGTACTACTGCTAATGCTACTACCACCTTCTCAGCTGATACTACTACTACTACCCCCTCTTCATTTGATCCTACTACTACTACCACCTTCTCAGCTGATACTAAAACTACTACAACTACTACTAACACCAACAACAAAAACGACAATGACTCACTCTTCAAGACTCCGCTCAACAAGAGGGTCTACACCAAATGCCAAAGCACCACACAACGGCGCACCACCACTTCAACAAATAACAACAGCAACAACGCTATCGCCAACTTCATCAACAACAAGCTCAATCTCAACAACAAAGGAAACATGAAAAGGTCAACTACAACAACAACAACTCCGCACAACGACAACAACAAGAACAGCAACAGTAGTAGTAGTAGTAGTAGTAGGAGGCACTCAAGTCTGATCCTCGAGGTGATGCTGTCGAACCCGAGGTTGTGCACACGTCTCGACTACCTGCGGAGATTGCCCATGCATGAGAGGTGTGTTCGTGTGGGGGGGGGGGGTGGGTGAGGAGATTGCCCATGCATGAGAGGTGTGTTCGTGTGGGGGGGGGGGTGAGGAGGGTGTCCGTGCATGAGAGGTGTGTTCGTGTGGGGGGGGGGGGTGGATGAGGAGGGTGGGGGTAGTTAGTACGGGTGGTGGTGGGAGGGAGAGTTTTATTCAAGTGAACGGGGGGGGAGTGTTTAAAACGAGAGGATATTTATGGTTTTTTGTAGTTTCGCATCATCAATATCATCATCATACCTCAGCCAGTATCATCATTATACCTCAACCAGTATCATCATCATACCTCAACCAGTATCATCATCATACCGCAACCAGTATCATCATCATACCTCAACCAGTATCATCATCATACCTCAGCCAGTATCATCATCATACTGCAACCAGTATCATCATCATACCTCAACCAGTATCATCATCACTACCATAGATGTTTTCATCGTCAACATCATTCTTGTCTGTCATCATCATCATTTCCTTCCTCTGTCTTGTCTTCATCATCATCATCATCATCACCATAGACTACAAGCTCTCAAGGCAAATCCCATGCTTGAATCCAGAAGAAGAAGGAAAAGTCATCATCGTCATCAGGAGGATCATCATCATCATCATCATGAGGATCATCATCATCATCTTCCTTGTAATTTTGAAGAAGATGATGATGATGATGATGAGAAGAATGGTGATAATGATAAGGGAAAAGACGGAAACGAAGGTGGTGTTGATGATGATTGTGGAGGTGGTGGTGATAATGGTAATGGTGGTGTTGGTGATGATTGTGGAGGTGGTGGTGATAATGGTAATGGTGGTGTTGGTGATGATTTTGTTAGTGCAATGATGCGGATTGATGAATTGATAGGTGAAACTATTGGTGACGTTACTAGTAAGGCAGATGATGGTGATGATGATGATGATCGTCGTGGTTACGTTGGTGATAAGCTCACCAAAGAAGAGGTCAATGATGTGGATGGGGGTAAGAAGGAGAATGATGTTGCTGATGATGAGGCTGGTGATAGTGAGGTTTGTATGGATGATGGAGATGAAGTGGGTGGGGAGGAGGAGGTGGTGGTGGAATTGGGTGATATAAGTAGTATTAGTGGTGGTGGTGGTGGGATTGGGGTTGCTAAGGTTGGTGGGGAAGTGGCAGTACTGGCTGAGAAGTGTGTGCAAGGCATCTCGAAGGAGGAGAGAGAAGGTGAGTAGTCGAGAGATTAGCTAGACCAATCATCATCCACTAACACTTCTTCAATCTGCACCATTCACCCCGACAACAACAACCGTAGTACCTCTACCTACCTGCACAACCACACCTTCAGCATCTATTAGACGCCTTGTCATTCACTCCCACTACAACACCTTCACCATCCTTGCAACCATCGCTTTCTGTGAACCACCAACCATTCACCACCACCACCTCCTTAAACCACCCACTCCCACTGACCACCCACTACCACTAACCACCCACCCCCACTAACTGTCCACCGACCAACCAAGCCCATTCCACTCCATTACAATGAATTCCACCATCCCTTAAATTACCTCAAAAGAACCCACCCATTCAATCACCCACCTACCATCCACTCACTCATCCACCCACCCACCGACCATCCAAGCGAACGGCAGGTACTTTGAGGGCTTGGTGGCGGAGAGGGTGGTCGCGATGGAGGCCCTGTGTGCCCAGTGGAGGGGTGAAATGGAGAAGGGGGAGGTGCAAAAGGAGTGTAGGTGGGGGTGGTGGTTGGTTTTGTGGTTGACGGGGGGGGGGGGGGTGAAAAGGGAGTGGTGGGTTTTCAGGGGTACGATGGTTTAGAGAGGGAGTTGTAAAGGTTTAGGGGATGTGATCATTCGTTGATAGGGTGGCCTGGTGGGGATTTAGTTGTTAAGTCTGGCTGTGGTTTTGCTGAGTGGTTGAGGGAGGTTGATGGGTTGTGATGGTCCTTTTTTTGCTGGGGGTGTCTATTATTTTAATACCGCACACCAACAACCAACCACACTCTACCAACTATCATTCCACCCCACACCAACAACCAACCATTCCATCCATTCAGGGGAGGGGGACGTGAGGTGTGCCGTAGGGATGGGTGAGTTGCTGATGAAGGAGAGGTTTGGTCAGTTCGGGGGCTTGGTGCGTGGTCATGTGACCGGTGTGGAAAAGATGCCATCCACGCGCATGGATCTGCAAGGATTTTGGGATATGGTCTTGTGCCAGGTGGGTGGTCAGGGGGAATGGTTAATAATTGGGTGGGTGAGTGGGTTGATAGATGAATGGTTGATGGATGGTTAGAGAGTTGGTTGGATGGATGGATGGATAGATAGATGGGGGAAGAGTTGGTTGGGTTAATAGATAGATGGATGGATGTAGAGTGTAAGATTAGGACGGATGGATGGATTGGGATGAGGAATGTGGGTGCGGAGAGATGAGTGGGAGGATGGATTGATGGATTGATAAGTGAGGATGGGAATATTTGATTTGTGAGTGGGAGAACGGGTGCTTCAAATGCCACCATCATCATCAGCACCATTCGCCATGACGTCACAGGTCGATGACATAGATAACAAGTTCCGCCAATTGGAGGTTCTCAAGCAGAATAACTGGGTCAAGGAGGGAGAGAAGAAGGAGGAGGAGGAGGGGAGAGATGCAGAGGTGGTAAAGGAGGTGAAAAAGAGAGTAACTAAGAAGGTGTGTGAGGGTTTTTGGGGCAGTGATGGGGAAGGGGGGGTTTAAGGATGGTGGTAGTGAGAGGGAGGTATTGTTGTAATGTGATGGTAGTGGTGGGGGAGGGGGTGTTGTAATGTGATGGTAGTGATGTTATAACAATGAGGTGGATATTTTGGTATTTTTTATACGAGTCTACATGGTGATCATCATCATCTCCATCAACATCATCATCATCACTCCCACCCACCAAACATCACCCTCCACCACCACCACAGCGAGCAGCCCCTGCCAAGGCTCCAACCAAAGGCATTTCAAAATTCGCGAAATTTTTGGCGGCAAAACGACAGGAAACAGACGACGACGTTGTAACCGTTGTCGAGGAAGGTGGTGACGTCAACGTCATGGGAGATGATAATGATCACAAGACGGTTGTCACGGCAACCACCACTACCACATCATCATCATCGTTACCGTCATCATCATCATCATGTCAAACGCCTTCGAGGAGTCATGTCAAGGTGGCGATTAAGTCGTTTGACGGGGGCTTCTTCAAGGTGGATAGTCCCGTCAAGTTTGCAGGTGAGGCGGGAGGTGGGTGGGGTCGGTGGGTGATGGGTGATGGGTTGGTGGGTTGGTGAAGGCGGGCTTGATGGGTGAGAGGGGGCTGGGTTGGTTGGTTGATGGGTGGGTAGGTGAGGGGGTAAATTGAAAAATGGATTGGGTTAATGGGTGTGAGGGAGGATGATTGGTGGATGGGTGAGTGGGGGCTGGGTTGGTTGTTTGGTTGATGGGTTAAGGGGTGTGAGGGAGGATGATTGGTGGGTGGGTGAGTGAGTGGGTGGGTAGATTGGAATAAAGTCCCATGCGTATCCACCATCCTTCCACCCTCTCCCATACAGGCTCTGCCTTCAAGTCAGACAAGAAGCCAACTAATAACGACCTTGATAATGATAAGCATAATAATGTAAATAATAATAATGATGATAATAATGTAAATAATAATAATGATGATAATAATGTAAATAATAATAATGATGATAATAATGTAAATAATGATGATAATGATGCGAATGCAAGCTTCTGCACTCCGAGAACGAGGGCTTCGAGGGTGAAGGCAGACCATTGCTATGGCCTAGCCTCGGGCAAGATAAATAATAACAACAATAATAATAATGATAATAATACAACTACTACTACTACTAATAATAATAATAATAATAATAATAATAAAGATAGTAGTAATAATAATGTTATTCATTCCAACCACAATACCGGGGATGGTGGTGATGACGAAATGAATAGCAGTAAGTATAATGGCATCAATGGAGATGATAGTAATAATAACAAAGATGATAATAATGATAACAAGGATGATAATAATGATAACAAGGATGATAGTAATATTAATAAAGATGATAATAATAATAACAAAGATGATAATGATGATAATAAAGATGGTAGTAATGATAATAAAGATGATAGTAATAATAATAAAGATGATAGTAATGATAATAAAGATGATAATAATAACAACAAAGATGATAATAATAACAACAAAGATGATAATATTAACAAAGATGATAGTAATAATAACGAGGATGATAATAATAATAATAATAAAGATGATAGTATTATTAATAAAGATGATAATAATAAGAAAAAAGATGATAATAATAAGAAAAAAGATGATAATAATAAGAAAAAAGATGATAATTATGTAAGTAGGACACCAAGGCCTAGAAAGTCAATGGTGAAAGCTGACCACTGTTACGTCATACCGACTGAAAAAAGAAACAATAAAAAAAATGGTAGCCATGATGATGATGATCATATTGGTGATGGTAATGATGCTAGTAGGGTTAAAGAGAAGAGAATGTCGGTTGTGGAGAAATTGAATTTTTCCGTTGTAGAGTCGCCACTGGGAGGTGAGGAGGGGAGGGAGGTTGAGGGGGGTTGATGAGGAGGAGGGGGGAGGTTGATGGGGGGTTGATGAGGAGGGAGGGAGGTTGAAGGGGGTTGATGAGGAGGGGGGGGAGGTTGAAGGGGGTTGATGAGGGGGGGGGGGGAGGTCAGTGATTGTTGGTTTGATGAGAGGGGTTGATGAGGTTTGATAAGGGAATGGGAGGGAAGAGGGGAAAGTTGTTTGGTGTTGGAGAGATACATATACATAGGTATGTATATAAGACTTCATTATTTTTGAACGTGTTGTCGCCACACCACACTCCCTCCCTGTCTATACGCTCCCAAACCACACTTCACCCATATCCCTGCCACACACCACACCACAGCTGCCAGAAGGCCCCACACAAGACGCTCGCTAACCACAGCGACTGCCACGACTGCAACAGCCACACCTACCACAGCCACTGAGGATGGTGATGTGTCGGTCAACTTAATCAGCTTCACTCCATCCTCCATGAGTTAGTGACGGTGGTGTGGTGTGGTGTGGTGTGATGTGGTGTGGTGGGGTGTGGTGTGGTGGAGTGTGGTGTGGTGTGGTGCGGTGTGGTGTGGTGTGGTGGGGTGTGGTGGGGTGGAGTGTGATGTGGTGTGGTGTGGTGTGGTGGGGGGATGATTTTTTGGGGCAGTGGTTATGTGGGGATAAAGTCGTGTGATGGTGGTGGTGTGGTGGGGGTGGTTGTGTGGTAGAACGATAGTGGTGTTGTGTGATGTGATGATATGGTGGAAGTGTGGGGTGGGGTGGTGTGGTGTGGTAAGTTAATGACCCTGATTGATATAACCTTATTCTTTTTTTTCCTTATATTTTCATTCTTTTCTTTTAACCTATTTTTCTTCTTTTTTCTATTTAGTTTAACAACACCCTCCCCCTCTCCTCCATCTCACCAGGAAAAGCCCCCACTAGAAGGTCAAGTAGAAGGTCAAGTAGACTTGCTGTGCAAGTGGAAGAGGAGGTTTAAAAAGATGATGATGATGATGATGATGATGATGATGAGGGTTGCCATGATAATGATGATGATGGGGGATGATGATGATGATGATCATGGGAATTTTTTGGCATCATGATGTGATTATGGGTGTTTTAATTAAATGACTTGGCAATGGTATTGCTGATAGCGAAAAGTATTAAAATGATAAAACACTTTAATAGATTAAAAGATAATTTAGATAATTATCAGATTTAATTTGTCACTTGTTTTTCAACCTTTATATTGCGCCTTTCACTTTTATTCATAGAAAAATGTAATTATTAATAACTTGTTTGATTTTAATTAAATATGCACAGCTGTTTTTCTTAAAAACCCGAAAAATCTTCTATTTGAGGTGAACGACAAATAATGAAAGGTCCTAGGTTCGAGTGCAACCTATGCCCTAGTAGCCCATAGGCGCAAATGAAAATATACAGCCTAAGTGGCCTGGAAGCTCGTTCGGGTTGTACGCCACCATAATAATGCTCGTCATTATTATTGTTAATCGTCCATCATTTTAAATACACAATTTATCCAAAAAAAACATTTTTTAAGCTTTTTTCTGTCTAAATGTCTAAAAATATACGATGCGATTATGACAATTACGAATGCATTAGGACGAATGTGGTGTTCGTAACACGTCAAGCAATTCCTCAGTGAATCATTTCCCTGGCATATATAACCGTTTATTCTGCGACTGTTTTCATCATATTTTATCATTGTATACACTATATCATTGTATAATATCACCTACAATTGCATTTAAATGTGTTTTTATGATAAATAGTTATTATTATTGTATATTACGAAGTGTCTCGTAGCGTTTAACCTAGTATAATTAGTATACTTTGTATATCACAATATTATTGTTATTATTTATGAACATTGTATACATACAATGTATACAAGCAGTGTGTTTATGAAGATGCACGCATGTGCAAACACGACGAAATTGATGGACGAGGCCATTAGAGCGGCCACATCAGCGCCTTACAGAGTTGAGGTCTGCAGTGGTCTCCCCTCCGCACCACACTGATCTTAACAGCGCTATAAGGTAAACGTACAATGTTACGTTACGTACATATTATAAAATGATGGTTATATAATGAGTATATAATGATTATATATAGGAATAGTATACTTTGTATATACAGTTATTTTTAATGGATGCATTCACATTATATATGTATAAATATATATTTTTTAATTAAAATTTTAATATTTAAAGTTTAGTTTTAAAAAATATATCTAGATGGACTAGGAATGTTTACATTGGATGCATGCTGGGTGGAATTCAAGGGATGAATGGAAGAATTAATGCAAAGATAAAAGAACGAATGGAAGATTGAATGCATGGATGAATGCAAGGATGAATGGAAGATTGAATGCATGGATGAATGCAAGATTGAATGCATGGATGAATGCAAGGATGAGTGGCCTCTGAGTGGTGTGTGTGCTTTCAATTCACTGAATTATGCATGCTTGCCTTAGAGTGGTCGTTGTTATAGTGGTCGTTGTTGTGGTTGTTGTTGTTGTGGTCGTCGTGGTAGTTGTTGAAGCTGGTGTGATTATGATTGTAGTGGTTTGATTGATGGGGTTGTTGTGGAGATTTGTGTGTTAATTTGATTGTTGGGGTTGTTGTAATAATTGTTGAGATTGTTGCTTCAGTTGTTACAGCGATCTACCAAGTCACGTGGGAAATTTTCATTGGGACGATTATTACACGGATGGAGGTGTAGACATTGCCGAGCACACACACTCATACACATACACACTCACACACACGCACACACACACACAAACACACACACACATTTACATTATGAAGTGATTTTATGTTTGTGAATACCAGAAGATGGAGATGAATTGCCGACATTAATCAATCCACCAAAGCATCCTTACACAGACAAAACACGGCTACATCATCATCATCATTACCATACTCCATCATCATCATCATCATCATCATTAGCTTCATCCTCATCCTTCCCATCATCATCATCATCATTTGCTCAATCATCATCATCACCATCACACTCCAACATAAAAACAAAGACATCCACTATCACAAACAATCAAGGAAAAATTCACCACCCGTGAAGAAGAAAAAAACAATTATAATTGATAGCTATAAAAATAGATAATAAAAAAAGAATAAACCCAATTAGAATAATCAAAAAATTAAAAATGATTAAATAGAATAATCGCTAATTGCCTCATTAATTATTAATTAATTCATTATTAATTATCCACTCAATCATCAATGGAAATCATCTTCCTCACACCAGATGTAATCCACCGTAGACTTTTTCAGCCACGATATCAACGTGCAAGCATATAAGAAGTCGACCACCTTGGTGGTGATGATGATGATGGAGGAGGAGGGGAGAGTGATGGTGGTGATGATGATGGTATTGGTCATGGTGATGATGGTAGTGGCAATGATGAAGAAAAAGATAATAAAGAGAGAAAAAAAATGAAGAAAAAGAAGATGATGACGATGATGATGATGGTGACGACGATTTTGACGATGACGTCACACACACCTGTATTAGGAGTATCACGTGCAACATCCACTTCTGAGCTTCCATTCGCTCCGCCCACTCCACCAGCGCCTCGTGACAGCCCTGGGGTGGGGAAAAAATAAATTTGTTTTTTTCTACACAATAAATAAAAAAACTTATAAATACTGAAAAACAAGATTGAAAAAATAATGAAAAAACTTACAAATAAATAAAAAACAGATCGAAAAAAACTTCAAAAAACCCGATTAAAAAATCCCAAAAAAACAGTTTCACCTTGTGGCGCACATGTGAAAAGTCTTCCGAATTATTCGACGAAGAAAATATGATTCTCAACGCCTCAATTTGGCATTGCACATCACTGGAGTGGTTGTTGATGGCGGTCGCCATTTTGGAACAACAAGATGGCGGCACGAAGCCGGTCTTGGCGATGTTCGTGTGGTTGTACCAGGAGGAGCTCTTGTAGTCTTGAGGTCCTTGCGAGCCACAGCAGTCCATCTGGGGGTTGGATGGGATGGAGGAGGTGGGGGGGGGGGTGGTTAGGGTGGGATGGAATGGAGGAGGTAGGGGGGGGGTGGAAGGAGTTGGGTAGATGGGATAGGGGAGGATGGGATGGAGGAGAATTGGAGGGGGGGGGGTTAGGGTGGGAGGGGTTGGGTAGATGAGATGGGGGACGATGTGATGGGGGAGGTGGGGGAAAGGTTAAAGTGGGAGGGTTGGGTGGATGGGAAGGGGGAGGGTTGGATGGGTGGGAGAGATGGTTTAATGATGATGATGATTGTAATGTTGCTTTTGGTTTAATATGAAGGGATGGGGATTGGGTGAGAATTTGGGGAGAGGAAGGGGGGCAGGGTAAAGGTGGGTGAAGGTTGAAATGTGAGACATGGAAGTCATGGAGGAGGTTTGAGTGATGTGAGGTTGGGTGAATAGTTAGAAATGAGAGAATGAATGATAAATTAGGCACGGCAATGCAGTATAAATAGCTCGGCGAAAGGATAAATGGGTGATAGATGAATGAATAAATGGATGGATGGATGAACTGATGAATGAATGGAAGAAAAGATGAACAAAGAAATGGATTAAAAGAGAAAAGAATGAATGGATGGAAGCGAAAAATGACTCAACAATTGAAATGCAGAGCTTTCATGCATTTTAAATTGATCTTTGAAATCTCAAAAAGCTTTTTGGAAATTCAAATTCATTTCTTTTTTCTAAAAAAATAAACAAAATTGGTTGTTAAGTTGAAAAATCTACTAACAAAACTAATTTATAGGAAATGGATAATTAAATGTATTGTGTATACAATATTTAAATTTATATATTATATTATATTATTATGATATAATTTATATAATATATTATATTATTATCATATAATTTATATAATATATTATATTATTATAATATAATTTATATAATATATTATATTATTATAATATAATTTATATAATATATTATATTAATATAATATAATTTATATAATATATTATATTATAATAATATAATTTATATAATATATTATATAATATATAAAATATACAATTTATAAATTCGAGTTTTTTCATTTTTAATTCAATATTCCGAATCACTCTTCAACTAAATAAATACATTTATTTATAAATAAATAATTTTTTCTGAGAATATATAAACAAAGAATTTGAAGTGTTTTGAATAAAAATAAATATTTACAATTTTATTTGATTTTCAATAGAAAACGTGAATTTGAGAAATTTCATTAATAATTTTCAGCTTAGAGTTCATTTTAAATTTAGAATCTCAGTTTCAAATTGTAATTCAGATTGAAATTAAATTAATTTTTTTTATTGGGGAAAAAATATTTTTTAAAGCTTTTAGGGAGTCGAAAGAGGTTAGCGTGTATTTAGTGGCTGAGAAAGTATGATAAAAAACAAAATTTAATTTAATTAATTTATTTGAAAAATAACATCTATTTTCCAATTAAAGAGCAGGAATTAATTAATATAAGAGGTAAACTTTAAAAGTAAAACAAATAAAAAGATTTGTGTTTGTTGCTAAACAGACCTTGACGAGGAGGTTCATCGCAAAAAATAAATTGAAGCAAAATCGCTTATCGATAAACAATTATAAATGTATTAATTTTTATGGTTGTGATTGCTATTAATTTTTATGGTTGTGATTGCTATTAATAGTTATTGTTGTGATTGCTATTAATAGTTATTGTTGTGATTGCTATTAATTTTTATGGTTGTGATTGCTATTAATAGTTATTGTTGTGATTGCTATTAATAGTTATTGTTGTGATTGCTATTAATTTTTATGGTTGTGATTGCTATTAATAGTTATTGTTGTGATTGCTATTAATAGTTATTGTTGTGATTGCTATTAATTTTTATTGTTGTGATTGCTATTAATAGTTATTGTTGTG
>OX030967.1:4003589-4008589 GCA_943735955.1 Piscicola geometra | reverse complement strand
CACAACAACCACAACAACCACCACCATCACCAAACTCCCAACATCCCCCATCACAATCACAACAACCATCACCACCACCATACCACAACAACCACGACCATCACCAAACTCCCAACATCCCCCATCACAATCACAAAAACCACAACCACCACAACCACAACAACTACCACAAAAACCACAACAACTACCACAAAAACCACCATCACCACAACAACCACAGCAACTACCCCAATACCACACAACAACCACAGCAACTACCCCACTACCACACAACAACCACAGCAACTACCCCACTACCACACAACAACCACAGCAACTACCCCACTACCACACAACAACCATGATTACCGTAACCACCCTAACCATCACTCCACCACAACAACCAAACCACAACCACTACAAACACCCTTACCACAACAATTACCACTAAAACCATAACAACAACTGCTACAACCATAACAATCACAACCACCAAAACAACCATACAACAACCGCTACAACCACAACAACCACAACCACAACAGCAACAACCACAACAACAACCACATCAACCACAACAACCACAACAACCACACCAACCACAACAACCACAACAACCACAACCACAACAACTACACCAACCACAACAACCACACCAAACTCACAAACGCCAGGAAGCAGACGCTTTCCGTGCACGCGCCACAACAACCCAGGAAGGACATTACCACCAGGAAAGAGCCGACAGCCACCAAAAGTAAACTTAAACGATCAAGCAAAAGTAGCGGGTTGTGGTGGGTGGGAAAGGGGAAGGGTGTGTTGGGTGGGTTGTTGGGGTTGGGGAGGGGGGTGGAGAGGGGGGTGTGGGTGGTGAGGAGGAGGGGGGAGAAGAAGAAAGAGTCTCTGTGTATGTGCAGCCACACGCCTGCCACCAGCATCATCCAGCCTGAGATCTTTGTGGGGGAGAGGGGGTTGTTGTGGTTAGGGGAGGGGGTTGTTGTGGTTGGGGAGGGGGGTTGTTGTGGTTGGGGGGGGGTTGTTGTGGTTGGGGGAGGAGGTTGTTGTGGTTGGGGGGGGGGGGTTTGTTGTGGTTGAGGAAGGGGGTGTTGTGGTTGGGGGAGGGGGTTGTTGTGAAGGAAGGGGGTTGTTGTGGTTGGGGAGGGGGTTGTTGTGGTTGAGGAAGGGGATTGTTGTGGTTGGGAGAGGGGGTTGTTGTGGTTGAGGAAGGGGGTTTTTGTGGTTGGGGGAAAGGGTTGTTGTGGTTGAAGGAGGAGTGTTGTTCTGGTTGTAGTTGATGTACTGATTGCGGTTAGTAAAATCTGGAACCGGGTAAAGTCTTATTGGCGTTTGTAGGTGGTCATGGGAAAGTTGTTTTATAAATTTATTGCTAACATTTTAAAAATAGAATATGTGATAAAAAGTGTCTTCTGTGAGAAAACAAACCAACAAACACACATACAAACACACATACACACATACAAACACACATACACACATACAAACACACATACACACATACAAACACACATACACACATACAAACACAAACAGATACACAAACACACTCTCACCAACAATCTTCACACATGCAAGGTAAATTCTATTTCAAGGCTCTTCAAAGCTCTTCCAAGATGCCTTGCCGAGTTTTTTGCACATTTATTTGAGGTTTCTCTTGAAGTTTATTTAAGAAAGTAAATGAAAGAAAGTGTGTCTGCCTGATTGACGGGGTCAGAGACATGTAGAAAAATAGATTGCTTCAGAAAAACACTCTTCCTTTCTTCCTTCCTTCCTTCCTTCTTCCTCTCTTTCTTCTTTTTTCTTCTATTATAAATAGGCATTGTTATTATTTCTCTGTCTTTTTCACTTCATAATTTTCCCTCTATTTAAAAAAAATCTTTTTTTTAAATTATTTTTATTTCACTTCATTTCTCAAGCTTCTTAGGAAGAGTGAGGTTTTTGTCTTTCTTAATAAATAAACAACTCAATTTTTATTCATTCACGAAAAAATCAATTAATTTTTTTAGATACTTTGAGTGTGTTTAAATATCTCGAATACCAGCCTAAAGTATTGCAGAAGAGACAGAATTTATCTCACGAAAGTATCTTAATGGCTGAAAATAACGAAGTAATTGAGAGTGAGAGGAAAGCTGTGCGCCCGGGTGAGAGTTGAAGGCGTGACGGGTTTGAGAGGCTGCTGTATTAAACGATGGATGAGTGGATGGAGGGATGGGTGGATGGATGGATGGATGGATGGATGGATGGATGGATGGATGATGGATGGATGGATGGATGCATGCATGCATGGATGCATGGATGGATGCATGGATGGATGGATGGATGGATGCATGCATGCATGCATGGATGGATGCATGGATGGATGCATGAATGCATGGATGGATGGATGGATGGATGGATGGTTGGATGCATGCATGGATGCATGGATGGATGGATGGATGGATGCATGCATGGATGCATGCATGGATGCATGGATGGAAGGGATAAAGCACTGATAAAACAATGTTCTTCCCAAAAGACCCTCGGCTATCAAGCACATCATTCTCCATCCCCTGCGACTTATTCCTAGATTCACTTTTAAAACAATTCATTCCCCCTTCTTGACACCTTCATCCAAAGTGACTCAAAAATTGAAATTGAAGTGACAAAAAACTTAAAATGTGTGAATTTTGTTTTTGAATTTTTTTTGTCGGACAAAAAACATCTGAGGCAGATTTGAATTCGAGTTTTGCTCTAAATCCAGTTTTGTTTCGAGGCAAATTTATATTTCAATCGATCTTTTGCAAGTTTGTTTTCCCACTGGAGTTTAACCTTTTTGCGAGGTTTTGCGCAGTTTGAGCGCAGTTTGAGAGCAGTTTTTATTTGTTTTTCCAATAATTACGCCTTCATATTGATTTTTTTATTTTGGAGATTTTTTATAATTTTGTTTAAATATTAGATTAGTTCGATTTTATTTTATTCATTGTTTAAATTGTAAATAAAAAAATATTTTAAAACCATTTTAGTTTGTTTATTAATACAATTTTTTCTTTCACAATGCAATGCGATCGGATTTGAGGGTTTTAGAGTCTAAATCTTAGTTCTTCACTCGAAAAACAATCTAAAACTTTTGGTTTACAATTTTTGAAAAAAGATAAACTTGATAAAAACATTTTGCAATTTTGATAAAATTTTAAAACTGCAAAAATCCAATTTAAAATCAAAACTTTTGCACTTGTTGAAAGACCTAATTGAGAAACGTTTGAAAGATGATCAAAACTGCGGTTTTTGAAATACACTACATTCATTTGTTTTTGTTTTGATTTCAAGAATTTATAAAAAAATTAGAAAAAGAAGAAACTGCAAAACTATTGAACAAGAGAAGTTATGAAAAGATGAATTAGAACAATAAATAAAGGAATAAATAAAATGATGTAAATAAATAAAACAAATAAAAATAAATAAATAATAAGTTAATAAAAAATAAAATATTATAAAAAGAAATAAGACACAAACAAATGTTTTGACAATTTATTTAGTGTAAAAAACATTCATATTAGCAAGAAAATTGGTGGAAAGGACGGTTAAACGCGTAGATTGGCGTCTAATTAATGAAGGGAATTATTCATCGTTTTGCTGAAAAATTCTTGCAAAACTTACTAAAAAAAGAGTTTTTATTGAGTTTGAAACATTAAAAAAACCGAGATTGGTGCGGAATACTATGTCTCCCACTTCTTGTTCTCTATGTCTCCCACTTCTTGTTCTCTAGATCTTATTCCTACAACCCTTTTTAAAGAACTCTCCTTTTTATTCTATCCTATTGTTCTGGATTTGGTTAACTTATCTTTGTCTACATCTAAATTTCCGTCTGCCCTCAAATCTTCATTTATTATTCCTACAATTAAGAAGCCTTCTCTTGATCCTGCATCCTTATCCAGTTATAGACCTGTATCTAACATTTCCTTTCTTTCTAAGGTCCTTGAAAAAGTTATTTCTCAACAATTAACCTTCTATCTAGAAAAAAACTCACTTCTTCCTTCCTCTCAATCTGGTTTCAGAATTGGCCACTCCACTGAAACTGCTTTACTTAAACTCTATAATGACCTTATTTTAACTTCTGATTCTAATTCCTCTTCTCTTCTTTTATGCCTTGACTTTTCAGCTGCTTTTGACACTGTCGACCATACGCTTTTATTAAATGTTTTAGACTCTTCCTTTAATATTTCTGGTTCCTCTCTTATCTGGCTTAAATCCTACCTTTCTGAGCGAACTTCCTATGTATCAATAGAATCTTCTCGTTCTTCTTCTGTTTCTTTATCTTATGGTGTTCCACAGGGCTCAATTCTTGGTCCCTTACTTTTTATTCTTTATACCTCGGAACTACCTAATATTATTTCGTCATCTTCTCTAAACAGTCAAATTTATGCTGACGACTCCTATATTTATACATCTTTTACTGACTCTTCTCTTGACCTTACTGTTGATAAAATAACTCTCTGTCTTCAATCTATAATCTCTTGGGCTTCTTCTATGTTTCTCAAACTTAATCCGGACAAATTTGAACTCATATATTTCAATAAAAAATCAAAGTCTTTACTATCTTTTCCTTCTTTAGTTTTGCCTCCCCCCTCTTCACTCTCTCTAAACCCTTCATCTTCTATTCGTAGCCTTGGTTTTATTTTTGATTCTAACTTGTCTTTAGCTCCTCAAATTCTATCTGTCTCTAAATCTTGCTACTTCCACATTCGTCGTATTAAACAGCTTCTTCCTTTTCTCGATGATCCTACCCTACAACTTCTTGTATCTTCTCTAGTTCTGTCCAGGATTGATTATTGCAACTCTCTTTACTATGGTCTCCCTAATACTACTTTGGCTCCTCTAAATAAAACCTTCAATTGTGCTGCTCGTCTTGTTGCTCGTGCTCCTAAGTTTTCTCACATTTCTCCTTATCTTCGTTTGTTACATTGGCTACCTTTGAGATCTAGAGTGACTTTTAAAATATGCCTAAATATGTTTAAAATTCATAACTG
>OX030967.1:3981089-3996089 GCA_943735955.1 Piscicola geometra | reverse complement strand
AAGTGGAAAAACGCTTAGGGCTCTTCCGGTGTGACTACTCGCCCCAGATGAAAGATTGAATGGTCTTTAAAGTTGCTGTGTGTTCGTTAAGACTTTATGAAAGAATAAATCTTTTTTTTCGAGATTTTTTTTCTCAATTCAATTTTTAATCTTTTTAATATCACATTTTTTTCTTATGCACACAACACACACACACACACACACACACACACACACACACACACACACACACACACACACACACACACACACACACACACACACACACACACACACACACACACACACACACACACACACACACACACACACACACACACACACACACACACACACACACACACACACACACACACACACACACACACACACACACACACACACACACACACACACACACACACACACACACACACACACACACACACACACAAACACACACACAAAAACACACACACACAGACACACACACAAAAACCCACACACACTTTCAAACTGAATTTCTCATTCGATTTGTAAAAAGTTTTAAAAGATATTTTAAAATATGCACCCTGTTATGGATTATATAATTCGTAGAAAAATGCGGCAGGTGCATTTTTCTGAGCTCTAACTTTCGGCTTAGGATTGAAATTCAAATGAACTCAAGACTAGTATAAAGTCTGATAACTTTGACTTGAGAAAATCTCCCGTTTTGCCCTCCTTCTCCACGTCGCAATGAAGTGTCTCCTAGCTCTCCTTCTCTTCGTGTGTCTTGCCCAGTTGGAGGCTCAAGGTGGGTGATATTTGTATCGTAGGTTATTGTGGAAAAACCCAGAAAATTCCATGTATAAAAGTGAATTTTTAAAGTTTAAATTTCTTTTTCGACAGTTTTTTTAACAATACGTTTCATGGTGTAGCAAGGGTTGAAATCAAATCACAATGCAACGTTGAACACTTTCTAACGCTTTGTTTTCTAAGACAACATCACGACTAAAACTTTAATTTAACAATCTGGTTACACAATCCATGCTGACTATACCAATCAATCAATCAATCAATCAAATAATCAATCAAACAATCATATAAATTTATATAGCGCTTTTTATTCAAATCCAAGACAACGTTTGAGAATCTGAAACAAGAGTTTTAATTTTAAACGCAAAAATTGGAAACTTTCGTTTTTGTTTTGTTGGCAGTGTTTTGGATTTATTAGAAGTAAATCTTTATATGCGTCTAATACACGGGATTTCACGGCAGATCGTGATTTGATTGAACCAAGATAAGCAATACGTAGGCATAAATCATTTTCCAGTCCTTCTTTGTTTTTATTCTAAACCATCATTCCACTTTAAAAGAATTTCGCATTGATAACGAATAAATAGTTTGAAATCTTCCTCAAACATTCTTCCCCCTTATTCTTAACCACCCTTGCCCTGTAAAAACAGAATTCCATACGGTCTACTTCCACCACTCGGACGGCGGCGATAATATCTACTTCGGGGTCAACTCAGTGGAGGACTGCAAGCAAAAGTGCAGAAAACGTGGATGTAAGGAATGCTTCGCTGTTGATTGGGACAACGAAAGAAGAATCCACAAGTGCTATTTGCACAGTGTGCCGAAGCCACAAGTTCCCCACAAATCGGCAAACCAATACGTGATGGACTGCAGTGATCAAAATGTCGGTTACCCACCATACGGAGCCTACTGATTGCCCCATGAAATCCATGAACGTCAAACTTGGCACTCAGTCGTTTTTGGAATTCATCGTTGATTAGTTTTTAAATAAAAATTATAATATTTACTAATTATAAATTAATTTTTATTGCTAATTGCATTTAATTATTCATTAAAATTCTGTTCTGGTTCAGCAAATAAAATCTATCAAAGATGTTGTCGTTTTGTTGATTTTAAATTCAAGGCTTTATGCGACAGTAAAAAAGTTTCTAGAAACAAAATTCTTAGTAAAGGATCAATATTTGATGGCTGAGTGCATTGGGTGGAATTATTAGTGGAATTAAAAATTACAAATGCAAATTCCCTTCAAATGATTGATTTTTCAATCTTTCTCAAAAAAGGCATTTTAGCTTTTCAACATCTGCTTCTCCGCCCAACAAACACTTTTAAAAGTCATTTCTCGAATAATTTATTTCACAAATAATTATGATTTTTAATTAATTTTATTCATTTTTATTTTAATGAAATAATGATTTTAACATTTTAGCTTTCTACTAAATAAACTATTTGGTCAGAATCTAGCGGATTATTTGGGCAACATTTTAAAGTTTAAGAATAATCGAAATAAAATATATCGAAAATTATTATAACAAAGAAAAATACAAGGAGACAGACAATAAGACATAAAAAAGAATAGACAATAAGACATACAAAAGAATAGACAATAAGACATACAAAAGAATAGACAATAGAACAAAAAAGAAACAGACAAAACTGAGAGAGATAGAATCGGCTATGAAAGCCTAATGAGCGCTTATGAGATGGTGCTTGTGAGGCCTTAGCTTTGCATATCTCATGCAATAAAGGCTACAAGTCAGAGATGGATATAAAATGGATTGAGAAGTGTTGTAAGGGAGGGAGGGAGGGAGGGAGGGAAAGAGGGAGGGAGGGAGGGAGGGAGGGAAGGAGAGAGAGAGGGAGAGAGGGAGGGAGGGAGGGAAGAGAAGGGGTAAGGAAAAAAGAATAAGGGTTTAGAGGCAGAATTTGGAAGAAGAATGAAAGACGAAGAAAAGAGTTAAAATGTGTTGAGCATGAAGGAGGAAGGGTGTGTTTTGGGCTGAAAGAATTTTGAAAAAGTTGCTGTGGGGGTGTTTTGTGGGTGTTGTTTGTGTTGAAAAAGTGTTGTGGGGTGTTGCGAGGGTGTTGCGGGGGTGTTGCGGGGTGGCTATGAATAAAAAATATGTAAATCACACACTTCAAAAAAAACAAAATCGTTCGCCAATTTGAATAATTAATTATGCATGCATTATATGAATCATTCATGGGATAGATGACAGATCGAAAACAAACTTTCAAAAAACTTTTTAAAAATTAAGAATAAATATTATAAAAACTTGAATTATCATTTTTTAACGTGGTGAGTTGCCTTTGAATGATGATGATGATGATGACGATGATGAGGATGATGATGATGATGGTGATGATGATGAATGTTTGGGAGGTTAAAGCTTGACTATAAGGAAGAATGACTGCAATAAAACAGAAATTTGAATTTATTAAAAACAAGAATAAAATTAGCAATAAAAACAAGAATAAAATTAGCAATAAAAACAAGAATAAAATCAATAATAATAAAAACATTAATAAATAATAATAATAAAATAAAAAAAACTAAAGTACTTAGTATGCCTATAAGAATGTGAATAGAAGAACTTTTTCTGAGTTTTTCGCATCTGAATAATTTGTTATCATGCATCCATCAAAGACGCCAAAGACACCAAAGAAGACTCACCAAGAAGGCGAAGTTGACGGAGACGAAGATGGACTTGGTGAATGCGGAAGTGAATGGTGACTTGAGGCACTTCTTCCGTTTCCGGTTGCATGCGCCCAGCACGCCCTTGCACCTGCCCTTCCCGCCGTCCATCTCATCCCTCCTGTCCATGGATACTTGCTGCATGGATGATTGCATGGATGCATGGATGGATGGGTGGATGGATGCATGGATGGATGCATGAATGGATGCATGGATGGATGCATGGATGGATGCATGGATTGATGCATGAATTGATGGAGGCATGAATGCATGGATGCATGGATGGATTGATGGATGCATGCATGCATGCATGGATGGATGAATAACAAGTGCGCAATATACATGGTGTTTCACAGTAATTAAATTCATAAAAATTAATTTAATATGTGCCATAAAGATTGATTTTAAAAATACAAAGACTCATGAACAAAATCTAATGTCTTTAATATTTTTTATTTATTAGAATTTTTCAATTTTTATGAATTATACTTCATAATACCGAGAATTTTTGACATTTGAAAAAACGATTAATCAGAACGTCCGTAGACTTGCTACTTTACGATATCAATATACAATGCAAAATTTGATTCAAGATTAAAAAATAACTTTTTCAAAATGTAAGCTTTTCAAAAATTAGTAATTGTTTCTAAATTTAAAATAAATGTTTTTATATCAAAGTTTTCTAAAATCGAAATATTTCTTCGCTAATTAACTTCCCAATTTGTTTTATATTAAAAATTTGTCAAAGTTTTTTTTACGAAATTAATTTTGCAAAACTCGACTTCTATCTTTTGTGTTTTTTTAATTAAAAAAAAAAAAAATTTTAATTAAAAAACATTTGATTTCTGAAAATTGTTTCTTAAACGGATTCACAAACTTTGTTGCTTTTGGAATGGGAGCTTCCAAAGAAATGTGTTCTCCATTTGTATTGCCTTCCTTTGATTATTGCTATTATTGCTATTATTATTATTATTATTATTATTATTATTATTATTATTATTATTATTATTATTATTATTATTATTATTATTATTATTATTATTATTATTATTATTATTATTATTATTATTATTATTATTATTATTATTATTATTATTATTATTATTATTATTATTATTATTATTATTATCATTTTAATTTTGCTCAAATTAAAATTCTTATTTTATTGTTTTTATATAATATATATTAAAACTCATTAAATCAATAATAATAGTCATAATAATAAGAATAATTATTATTATGAATATTAATTATTAAATATAATATTATATTAATATATTAATAATATTATAAAATTAAAGTAATAATATAATAATAATAATATTAATTATTATTATTTTATGAAGCCATCTTATGTTTCCTTTGCCAACACATCATTTTACAGCGCTCATAAAAGCAAGATGGCGGCATGGAGAGAGAAGAATTTAAACGAATTATGGAAGACAATACGCTCTCAAATAATATTATTTATTATCATTAAAATAATAATAATATTTTATTCTTGTTATTATTATTAAAAGAGGTTATAAAGTGTAAACAGTTTCAATAATACTGATGCCACAATGGCATTGCCACATTAATGATTTCAATGACATTTATGTGAGAATAATATTCAAAAACTAAATATAAAAATAATTTTAAAATAATAAATACAATTTTAAAATAATAAATATAATTTTAAAATATAATTAAATTAATTAATTAATAATTAAATAAATAGAATAAATAAATATTGCAGCGCCTTTAATTGTGTGGTAATGTCTCATAAAGGTTTGAGGATGGAATTGAGAAGAGTGTGGAAGATGGGTGGATGGATGGATGGATGGATGGATGGATGGATGGATGGATGAATGAATGGAGGGATGGATGGATGGATGGAGGGATGGATGGATGGATGGATGGATGGATGGATGGATGGATGAATGGATGGAAGGATGGAAGGAAGGATGGATGGATGAATGGATGAATGAATGGATGGGTGGATGGATGGATGGATAGATGGATGGATGGAAGGAAGGATGGATGGATGGATGGATGGATGAATGAATGGATGGATGGATGGATGAATAGGTGAAAGAATGGATGGATAGATGGAAATATGAATGGGTAGATGGATGGATGGAAATGGTCTTTTAATAAATTAAAAAGATAAGATTCGAATAAGATTAATAAAAGATTTATCTCTATTATGGAAATGAAAGAAAGTCGTAAAGCTCATTTCAAACGACAAATGTTAACAGGGGTCTGCTCAATGTACAGTGCACCTTTATAAACTTTTTATTGTTATTGTAATATGGTAGTGTTACAGTAAATCCTTACTGTAATACTACGGTAATATGGTAAAGTGTTACAGTAAATCATTACGGTAATGCTACGGTAAAATGGGATGGATGGATGGATGTCGGTTACAGTGAATCATTACGGTAATGCTACGGTAATATAGTAAAGTGTTACAGTAAATCATTACGGTAATGCAACAATAACATGGTAAAGTGTTACAGTAAAGATTTACAAAGTTACAGCGAAAGTTGTACAGCAGTAAAACGATAAATTACATAAATTGTTATCGTAGGAATCTCAATTGACTTACTATGGAATGTAGTTCTTTAGTCTGTAAACCCTCTTTATTTAGTCTAAACTGAAATTATATGTAATCACTTAAAGTTTTATTTAGAAGCCACGAGTGTTTTTATGAGATTTGATTAACAATTAGCTGTTAGTTTGGGTGTAAATCTGAGATATCTAGACGATGGGTTGCTATCATTACAAGCTTTGATTACATTTGTTAAAACGGTACAGCTGCCTTCAAACTCAGTTAATGCGTCAATATTCGAAAATTACAGTCAATTATTTTGAATTAAATTCTAATTATGACAATTAAAAGGTTTAAATCAGGCTTAGTCAACGTTTAAAATCGCCTTCAAAACACAAGCGACCACGATCTTTCCTCAACACCTTTCCATCTGAAAGCCGCTTTTATACGCGTTATCACACCCACACACACATCCACAAACAAACACATACACACCCACACACACATCCACAAACAAACACATACACACCCACACACACATCCACAAACAAACACATACACACCCACACACACATCCACAAACAAACACATACACACCCACACACACATCCACAAACAAACACATACACACCCACACACACATCCACAAACAAACACATGTACACACATCCACACACATCCACACATCCACCACCCCCACACAAACACACACACACACACACACATCTCTATAATTCAAAAATATATATATTTTTTAAGTTTTGATAAGCGGTTACATAAAAGCTGTTTGAGAAGAAGGCTGTGGTTTATTCCTTGAAGCTAGAAGGAAGTAGTAGTAGTAGTAGTAGTAGTAGTAGTAGTAGTAGTAGTAGTAGTAGTAGTAGTAGTAGTAGTAGTAGTAGTAGTAGTAGTAGTAGTAGTAGTAGTAGTAGTAGTAGTAGTAGTAGTAGTAGTAGTAGTAGTAGTAGTAGTAGTAGTAGTAGTAGTAGTAGTAGTAGTAGTAGTAGTAGTAGTAGTAGTAGTAGTAGTAGTAGTAGTAGTAGTAGTAGTAGTAGTAGTAGTAGTAGTAGTAGTAGTAGTAGTAGTAGTAGTAGTAGTAGTAGTAGTAGTAGTAGTAGTAGTAGTAGTAGTAGTAGTAGTAGTAGTAGTAGTAGTAGTAGTAGTAGTAGTAGTAGTAGTAGTAGTAGTAGTAGTAGTAGTAGTAGTAGTAGTAGTAGTAGTAGTAGTAGTAGTAGTAGTAGTAGTAGTAGTAGTAGTAGTAGTAGTAGTAGTAGTAGGCTTAAGGCGGTGTCTTTGAGTGGCTGAGTGCTTTGTGGTGTTGTTGTTGCTTTTGTGGAAGAGTGGGAGAGGGGGGGGGGGGTAGTTGAAGGAGGTAGAGAAGGAGGGTGAAGAAGGTGATCGTTGAGTTAATGATGATGATTTGTTGTGGGTGGTAGGGGAGTAATGGTACGTGAAGAAATTATTGTGGTGTTTAGGTGATGGTGGGGGGGGGGGGATTGAATGTATTGGTGAAAGTGGTGGTTAAGGTGGTGAAGAGCGTGGTGAGGAGGGTGGTGAGAGGGGTGAGGAGGGGTGAGGAGGGTGGTGAGAGGGGTGAGGAGGGTGGTGAGAGGGGTGAGGAGGGTGGTGAGGGGGGTTAGGAGGGTGGTAAGGAAGGTGGTGAGGGTGGTGGTGAGGAGGGTGAGGGTCCCATTAGAGGGGCTGTTAATTCTGGTGATATTTTCCTTAGTAAGATGGTGTTTGTAGGAAATGAGGATTGGAAAATAGAAAATAAATTTCAGTTGAATTGATGAGTGAATTGAGGGTTAATTGAAAGTTAGTTGAGGGTTAATTGAGGAAGGACTGATAAATGAATGAAAACTAAATGGAAGGATGATTAATAAGATGATTTATAAAAAATTGGATGAATATAAAGAGATATATTCTTCAAAAAAATAAAGCAGATAACAGAGAAGATGACAAAGAAGATAAGAGAAGATGACAAAGAGGGTGACAAAAGAGCACTGCAAAGTTTGCTAGAATCCTCTGAAAGTTTTTTATTATTTTGATTTATTTTAACTATTTTTATTCAAATGATTCGTTTTTGTATTTTTGTTCCAATTATTTGTTTTTATATATTATTTTATTTAGAATATTTTTTGTTCTTCTTTTTACTTATTGTCTTTTGTGGCTGCAGAGATACGAAAGATTGCAGATGAGGAATCAATAGAGTTATAAATTCAGCGCTACAGAACTATTTCCTGTTGATTGCCTGTGAATTCAGTCGATCTTTTTCGGAATATTTGTAAAAAAAAGTTTGAATTAAAAATCAGAAAATGTAAATTTAAAAATAAATATTTTATTTATTTTGGTTTTTATTTTTTTTACATGGAGTAAAAAAATTAATTTTTTATTAAGGTACATAAAGAAAATCAATAAATTGTGATTTCGTTAATTTAGGAGTCAAGTAGAAAAGAGTCTTTTGCAATTGCTCGTGAAAACAGCCGTAAACTAGAGGTGGAAAAACATCGCACAGCACAAATGCAAAGCCAGAAAAATGAGAAAAAAACAGACAAGGTAATGCAAAACTATTTTTTTATACGAAAAAACGCTGAAAAAACTTTAAAATCAAACATCAAAAAGGGAAAAAGAAAACTGAATGTATTCTGATAAAAACGAGAAAAAAAGCAATTGAAACTTTGCAAGCACTATGCAGGCATTAATAAAAGATTAGATGTATGTGTAAAAAAAATACATTTTTTGTGTCTATATTGTTTCAAAATTCACTTAGAAAGTTTATTTCTGTAAAGTATGAGAACAAAATAAATAAATAAAACATAAAAAAAACAAAATTTCAAAGTTAAAAACATTCTACTATAAAAAACTATTTGTGACAAGTATTAATATTTTTTGTTTTTCCAAAAAGCTTTCATTTGTTTTATGCGTAGTACATCAGAAAAACGTTTTAGTCAATTGAAAATTGCATATAAATACAGGTTAATTATTTTTTCAAGATATCTTGAAAAAACACGAAAAAAAGTAAAAGAAAAAAAAAAATTTTTTTAATAACGTGATTTGTGGAAAAAATAGAAGAAATGCAGTGTTTCAATTTGTTCAAAGATTAGGAAACTTATAAGTTGAACAATATTTTCATAATTTTTTAAAGTTTTTTTCTTTGAAAAACCACAAAAAATGAATAAAAAACAACAATGACACCTACTACTACTACAACAACACTCGCCGCTCTACTTCATAATGCAACACTATTTGTCCAGCGGCCCAACTAAAAGCATATAATCGTTTAAGAAAGTGTGTGTGTGTGTGTGTGTATGTGTATGTGTATGTGTGTATGTGTGTGCGTGTGTGTGTGTGTGTATGTGTATGTGTATGTGTATGCGTATGTGTGTATGTGTGTATGTGTGTGTGTGTGTGTGTATGTGTATGTGTGTGCGTATGTGTGTATGTGTATGCGTATGTGTGTATGTGTGTATGTGTGTGTGTGTGTGTGTGTGTGTGTGTGTGTGTGTGTGTGTGTGTGTGTGTGTGTGTGTGTGTGTGTGTGTGTGTGTGTGTGTGTGTGTGTGTGTGTGTGTGTGTGTGTGTGTGTGTGTGTGTGTGTGTGTGTGTGTGTGTGTGTGTGTGTGTGTGTGTGTGTGTGTGTGTGTGTGTGTGTGTGTGTGTGATGTTTTGTATGCATGGTTTGTGTGGGTGGGTGTGTGTGTGTGTGTGTACCAACATCAACAACAACAACAACAACAAGCACAAGCACATCAACAAAGAGCGGGCTTGATACGATAAGAACTTAACGACTGAGTTCACAACAGAGCAGCCACCTCCTAATGGCCACAAGCCAGGCGTTGAGATAAGCCGCCCATCTGGCCCCTCCTTCTCTCCCCCTCCCCCCTCCCCCCTCCCCCCTCCCCCTACACTCACACACACATACACACACACACACACACACACACACACACACACACACATACACACACACACACAGACACACACACACATACACACACACACACACACACATACACACACACACACACACACACTCACACAAACAAACACATATACAATTTACGTATTCTATTTTATTTCCATATCTAAGTCCACTTTTGAATTTATATAGCGCTTTCTACCGCACGATCCAGAGGCGCTTATCATAAGTAGCAGCGACATCCAGGTCCCAGGGGATGGAGTGGTGGTGGTGGGGGTGGTGGTAGTAGTGCCTTGATTTAAATGATTTCGGATTGGTACATGACTGTATATGATACTTTAAAGTATGTGATGGGGGATGATGATGATGATGATGATGATTATGATTATGATTCAACTATTTAAATATGAAAAAAAAATATGGAGTTATTATATTTATGATTATAAGTTAATGGAAATATTAAATTTTAATGGTATTTAAATTATTACGGTGATTAGGTTTATGATTATGACAATTATTTTCAATGGAATAGTATTTTTAAGAGATATAAAACTATATAAAAAATAATTTAAATAATAGAAAGTTCAAACAAAATTTATTATTTTTATTTAGTTTTTCATTATTTTTCCGCCATTATTACGTCATCAAAACGATTAAGAAAACACAGTGGCTGAATTAATGGAGCTTGTCTCACCACAAAAGTTTTGCAACGTCTTGGAGAAAAAAACTCTAGTTTTGCAATGAGAAAGAAAAAACTGCAAATTTCAAATTAAAAAAAAACATTTTTTTAGAATTTTAATAAGAAATGGTTTTTTGGCATAAAGAAATTTTGAAAAAACGTTTTGTTAAAATATTTAATTTTTAAATTACTTTAATGTTAAAGAAGTTGGTGTTTTTGAAAGTAGGAAATTCTAAATCATTTTATTTTTGGAACAACTTAATAATTACTCTCTTAAAATAGTGATTTAACTGCTTCGTTAATTAGATTTTAAAATATTTTCTTCTAATAAAGTAGTTTTTTGAATTTATTTCCCTCAAAAATTATTTTTCGAAATTTCTGAAACAAATCAAATTGAAATAAACTCTATCAACTAACGAATAACTAACTAATGGACCAATCCATCTATCTTTCCATGCACCATGATTTCTCGGCTGCCAGCATCCATCCATTCACACACACCCCATAAACCCATCCACACACCACACCCACAAACCCATCCACACACCACCATAAACCCTCCATCCCTCCATCAATTAGCAGCAGCCGTATCACCACCACCATCAGCCCCAGCACCAGCACCAGAAACATAAACCGGCATTCTCTCTTCATCCCAATCGATGGCCTTCTTGGGATGGATGCGGTCCGGTGGCGAAATGTACTGAGGTCCGATAAAAATGTCGTACATCTCCTTGTAGGTCCGTTTATCCTTTTGCCGTTCGTACTTGCTGAACATTTCGACCTTCGACTGCGGTAAAAAAACGGAAAATAATAATAACACACAACAAAAACCAAACAAATAATAACAAATTAATTATAATAATAATAATAATGTGGTTTTGAGGTAATAAGATAGGGTGGATATAGGTGTTGATAGTGGTTTGGTCAAAAAGAAGGGTGTGTTGGTTGGTGGGGTTGAAGAGGAGGGTGTGTTGGTGGTTGGTGGGGTTAAAGAAAAGGGTGTGTTGGTGGTTGGTAGGGTTGAAGAGAAGGTTGTGTTGGGGGGGATGGGGGAGGGGGGGGGGGTTGAAGAGAAGGGTGTGTTGGTGGGGGTTGAAGAGAAGGGTGGGTTGGGGGGGGGGGTTAGAGAGAAGGGTGTGTTGGTGGGGGTTGAAGAGAAGGGTGTGTTGGGGGGGGGTTGAAGAGAAGGGTGTGTTGGTGTTTGGTGGGGTTGAAGAGAAGGGTGTGTTGGTGGGGGGTTGAAGAGAAGGGTGTGTTGGTAGGGGGGGTTGAAGAGAAGGGTGTGTTGGTAGGGGGTTGAAGAGAAGGGTGTGTTGGTGGTTGGTGGGGTTGAAGAGAAGGGTGTGTTGGTAGGGGGTTGAAGAGAAGGGTGTGTTGGTGGGGGGTTGAAGAGAAGGATGTGTTGGTGTGGGTTGAAGAGAAGGGTGTGTTGGGGGGAGGTGGGGTTGAAGAGAAGGGTGTGTTGGGGGGAGGTGGGGTTGAAGAGAAGGGTGTGTTGGTGGTTGGTGGGGTTAAAGAGAAGGGTGTGTTGGTGGTTGGTGGGGTTGAAGAGAAGGGTGTGTTGTTGGTTGGTGGGGTTGAAGAAAAGGGTGTGTTGGTGGTTGGTGGGGTTGAAGAGAAGGGTGTGTTGGTGGGGGGTTGAAGAGAAGGGTGTGTTGGTGGTTGGTGGGGTTGAAGAGAAGGGTGTGTTGTTGGTTGGTGTGGGTTGAAGAGAAGGGTGTGTTGGTGGTTGGTGGGGTTAAAGAGAAGGGTGTGTTGGTGGTTGGTGGGGTTGAAGAGAAGGGTGTGTTGTTGGTTGGTGGGGTTGAAGAAAAGGGTGTGTTGGTGGTTGGTGGGGTTGAAGAGAAGGGTGTGTTGGTGGTTGGTGGGGTTAAAGAGAAGGGTGTGTTGTTGGTTGGTGGGGTTGAAGAGAAGGGTGTGTTGGTGGTTGGTGGGGTTGAAGAGAAGGGTGTGTTAGGGGGGGGGGTTGAAGAGAAGGGTGTGTTGGGGGGGGGAGTTGAAGAGAAGGGTGTGTTGGTGGGGGTTGAAGAGAAGGGTGTGTTGGGGGGGGGGTTGAAGAGAAGGGTGTGTTGGGGGGGGGTTGAAGAGAAGGGTGTGTTGGTGGTCAACGGGAGGCTCAGATGCATTCCAATCGACTCACAGGGGCGCCTGCAAACTTGGTTTGAATCTTGTCGATGACGCTGTTAAGGAAGATGTGAAGAACAATGATTGTAAATCATCATCATCATCACCATCCTCATCATCATCATCATCATCATCATCATCATCATCACCGCCACCATCATCATCATCATCATCATCATCATCATCATCATCATCATCACCATCATCATCATCATCATCACCATCATCATCATTATAATAATAATAATAATCATCATCATCATCATCATTACTCACTCTTCTTCAACTCTCTTCAGACCACCTTTCCTGTAATTTATATAGCTCATCATTCAAGCTATAAAAGCTAACAAACCGATAAACGAAAACCTATTATTATTAATGTTTATTATTATCATTATCATTATTATTTTAAAAATGCTTTTTACATGGTTTGGCTATCTGATTCTTCATTGGAGGTGTATTATATTATTATTATTATTATTATTATTATTATTATTATTATCATTATTATTATTATTATTATTATTATTATTATTATCATTATTATTATTATTATTATTATTATTATTATTATTATTATTATTATTATTATTATTATTATTATTATTATTGTTTTTATTATTATATTATTAATTGAAACATGGCAAAACAATTTTGAGGGACATTTTAAAGTTACTGACCCGACTTTGTTCGCCTGTCTGGCTTTTTCAGCTAAGCTTTGAACCTGTGGTGATTGTTGTGGTGGTTTTTGTGGTGGTTGTTGTTGTTGTTGGTGATTGTTGTTGTTTATTGTTGTGGTGGTTGTTGTGGTGGTGGTTGTTGTGGTGGTGGTTGTTTATTGTTGGTGATTGTTGTGGTGGTTGTTGTTTGTTAGTGATTGTTGTGGTGGTTGTTGTTTGTTAGTGATTGTTGTCGTGGTTGTTGTTTGTTAGTGATTGTTATGGTGGTTGTTGTTTGTTGTATTTGTTGTGGTTGTTGTTGTGGTGGTTGTTGTTGGTGATTGTTGTGGTTGTTGTTGTTTGTTGTATTTGTTGTGGTGGTTGTCATGGGTATTTAAAAAGTTTGATGTGCACTTTTTGTACACAACCAACCATCCATTCCACCAACCAACACACCACCAAACACCTCCACGAGTATCTCACCACCCACCAACCCACTCACCAACCCACCAACCCACCCCCCAACCCACCCACCCACCTACCCACTCACCCACCACCCACCCACCCACTCACCCACTCACCCACCTACCCACTCACCCACCAACCCACCAACCAACGCACCAACCAACCAACCAACCCACTCACCCACCCTCCAACCCACCAACCAACCCACCCACCAAACCACCAACAAACGCACCAACCAACCAACCAACCCACCAACCACCAACCCACCAACCAACCCACCAACCAACCCACCAACCAACCCACCCACCCACCAACCCACCCACCCACCAACCCACCAATCAACCCACCCACCAACCAACCAACCAACCAGCCCACCCACCAACCAACCAACCAACGCACCAACCAACCAACCAACGCACCAACCAACCAACCAACCAGCCCACCCACCAACCAACCAACCAACGCACCAACCAACCAGCCCACCCACCAACCAACCAACCAACGCACCAACCAACCAACCAACGCACCAACCAACCAACCAACCAGCCCACCCACCAACCAACCAACCAACGCACCAACCAACCAACGCACCAACCAACCAACCAACCAACGCACCCACCCACCAACCCACCAACCAACCCTCCAACCCACCAACTAACCCACCCTCCAACCCACCAACCCACCCACCAACCCACCAACCCACCCTCCAACCCACCAAACAAACCACCAACTGACCCACCAACCAACCCACCCACCAACCCACCCACCCACCAACCCACCAACCAACCCACCAACTAACCCACCAACCAACCCACCCACCAACCAGTGTTATTTTCGTAACGAAAACGAAAACGACAATTCTGAATAATCGTTCCACGAAAACGAAAATAAAAACTATATTTGTTTTCAAAACGAAAACGAAAATAAAAACTATCAATATTTCCAAAACGAAACTGAAATAAAAACTATAATTATTTTCAAAACGAAAATTAAATAAATTTCAAAGTATGGCATAATATGTAAATGTATAATTTATATAAAAAATATATGTCTATGTTATGAACATTATCTTTGGGCTTTATGAAAGTAGCGCCCATAGATAAAGTATACTACTTGTTGTTTGTAGGATATCTATGGTAGCGCCATTTATAAAAC